>CAUYQG010178416.1:0-51561 GCA_963574415.1 Tarsius wallacei | reverse complement strand
GGTTTAGTCATTTGAATTGGGTACTTGGAGATACCTTGGATGTTCTGTCGATAATAAAAGAAGACCAGCCGGGCTTGGTGACTCAGCCTGTAATCCCACGCCTTGGGAGGCTGAGGTGAGTGGATCGCCTGAGCCCGTGGGCTCGAGACCCGCCTGGGCAACTTGGCGAGACCGCATCTCTACAATAAATAAAAAAATTAGCCGGGCGTGGTAGCGCACGCCTGTAGTTCCAGCTACTTGGAAGGCTGAGGCGGAAAGATTGCCGGAGCCCAGCAGGTGGAGGCTGCGGTGGCCGGGAGTGGCCGCTGCACTCCAGTCTGGGTGACAGAGTGAGATTCCAACTTAAAAAAAATAAAAAAATAAAAAAATAAAACAAAAATTCACTTAAACCGAATGCAGCCTCTCATAACAAACTAGCCAGTACACTGATGCTGATGGGTTGGTTGCTAGAACACTTATCCAGTGTGGGGAGCCTGTACTATAATGATCCCACACTCCAAAAGATAATTTTTTTTTTGGTTTTTTTTTTTTTGGAGGAGGTCCTTTCTTGTACCCTGTAGTGGAATTGCTGGATCAAATGAGAGATCTACTTTTAGGTTTTTGAGAAATCTCCGTACCAGTTTCCATAGAGGTTGTAAGTTTTTGTCTGCTTTGTCAAAGATCAATTGGTTGTAGGTGTTTGAATTTATTTCTGGATTCTCTGTTCTGTCCCATTGGTCCATGTGTTTGCTTTAGTACCAGTTCCATGCTGTTTTGGATACTACAGTTTTGTAGTATAATTTAACCCAGGTAATGAGATGCTTCCAGCTTTGTTTTTTTTTTGTTTAGGATTGCTTTGGTTACTCTGGCTCTTTTTTGGTTCCATAAGAATTTTAGGATTTTTTTTTTCTATTTCTGTGACAAATGACATTGGTAATTTGATAAGAATTGTTACGATCTGTATATTACTTTGGGTCATTTTAACCATGTTGATTCTTTCAATTCATGAGTATAATATGTTCCTGCATGTGTGTCCCCTATAATTTCTTTCATCAATGTTTTTATAGTTTTTTTAAAATTTTATTTTCATTTTTTAAATTTATATTTTAAAGATGTGGGGTACAATTCAGGATTAGGTATACAAGTGGACATCATACAGGTAAAATTTGGGCCTCCCTTTGGTCCCCACTTTGCCTGGTTTGAGATCAGGGACCCTTATTGATGTTGTGTTCTCCGTCCCACCCATCCCAGCAGTATCCCACTACTGCCAATCCCTTTCTTATAGTATTATGATAAATGTTCAGGGTCCACTTATGAGTGAGAACATGTGGTACTCTATTCTTTGTTTCTGTGATAGATCATTGAGTATGATAGACTCTAAATCCATCCAAGTTGCTGTGAAGTCCATATATTTGTCCTTCTTTGTGGCTGTGTAATATTCTGTTGTGTATATGTACCATATTTTTTTTAATCCAGTCCAGTTTCAATGGGCAGCATGGTTGGTTCCATGTTTTTGCTATTGTGAATAGTGCTGCAATAAACATGCATGTGCAGGTATCTTTTTTTGTAGAATGCTTTGAGTTACTCCAGATATATTCCCAGTAGGGGGATTGCTGGGTCATATTCTAGTTCTTTTGGAAATCATCACACTGTTTTCCATAGAGGTTGCACTAGTTTGCATTCCCACCAGCAGTGCAGAGGTGTTCCCTTTTCTCTGCAGCATCTGTTGTTGTTTGTTTTATTAATGATGGTCATACTTACTGGGGTTAGGTGTATCTCAATGTGCTTTTGATTTGCATTTCTCTGATGATGAGTGAGACTAAGCACTTTTTCATGTGTCTGTTGGCTGCGAGTATATCTTCTTTTGAGAAGTGTCTATTCATGTCTTTTGTCCACTTTTTAAAGGGGCTGTTTGTTTTTTCCCCTTTTGGCGTGTCTGAGTTCCTTGTAGATCTTGGATGTTAAGCCTTTGTCAGATATATAGTAGGCAAATATTTTGTCTCCTGTGGGCTGTCTCCCTGTTCCCTTGATGGTTTCTTTTGCTTTGCAGAAGATTTTCTGTTTAATGAGGTCACACTTGTTTATCTTATCTCTTATGGCAGGGACATCTGGGATTTTGATCAGGAATTGGTTGCCTATTCTGTAGGGTGTCTCCTGCATTTTCTAAGATTCTTATAGTTTGAGGCTTTGCATTTAGGTCTTTGATCCTTTTAGAGTTGACTTTTGTGTATGGTGATAGGTAGGGGTCCTGTTTCAATCTTCTGTATGCGATCAGCCAGTGTTCCCAGCACCATTTACAAGGGGCAAATGCATTGAAAGAACCTCTAAGACAAAAATTCACAACCACCAGTGGTTGTTGGTGGAAACTTTGTTGATGATGAGTTGGTTGAGGATTTGAGGTTTTGCTTTCATAATCCATATCCTGTTCCATTGGTCCATATACCCATTCTTGTACCAATACCAGGCTGTTTTGACTATTGTAGCCTTATAGTAACGTTTGAAGTCTGTAAGTGTGATACCTCCCATTTTGTTTCTTTTGCTAAGGATTATTTTGGCTATTTGTGGTTGTTTATGTTTTCATATGAATTTCCAGGTCTGAGAAGAATGATTTTGGTAGTTTAATAGATATTGTATTGAATCTGTAGATTACATTTGGTAGGATGGACATCTTAATAATGTTGATTCTTCATATCCATGAGCATGGATAGTTTTCCATCTGTTTGTGTTTTCTTGGATTTCTTTGAACAGTGTTTTGTAGTTTTCATTGTAAAGGTCTTTCACTTCTCTGGTTAAGAAGATGCTGAGGGAGCTGGGCTCGGTGGCTCAGCCTGTAATCCCGTGCTTTGGGAGGCTGAGGTGAGTGGATTGCCTGAGCCCATGGGTTCGAGACCCGCCTGGGCAACTTGGCGAGACCTCATCTCTACAATAAATCAAAAAAATTAGCTGGGCGTGGTAGCGCGCACCAGTAGTTCCAGCTACTTGGAAGGCTGAGGTGGAAGGATCGCTGGAGCAAGTCGAGGCTGCGGTGGCCGGGAGTGGCCCCTGCACTCCAGTCTGGATGACAGAGTGAGACTCCAACTCAAAAAAAAAAAAAGAAAAGAAAAAGATGCTGAGGTATTTCATTTTTTGTGTGGCTATTGTGAATGGGACGTGCTTTTTATTTGGTTCTCTGCCTGTTTGTTGTTGGTGTATAATAATGTGACTGTCTTTTGCACATTTATTTTGTACCCCAAGACTTTGCCAAAGTCCTTTATCAGTACAGGGAGGTTTTTGACAGATTCTCTTGTATTTTTGAGGTATAGGATTATATTGTCAGCAAAGAGGGATAACTTAACTTCTTCTTTTCCTATTTGGATACCCCTGATTTCCTTCTCTTGTCTGATAGCTATTACTAGGACTTTCAATACAATATTGAACAGGAGGGGTGAGAGTGGGCAGCCTTGTCTTGTTCCAGCTTTCAGGGGAAATGCTTCCAGTTTCTGTCCATTTAGCAATATGCTGGCTGTGGGTTTATCGTAGATGGCACTTACTGTTTTGAGGTATGTTCCTTCTGTGCCTAGGTGTTCAAGGGTTTTTATCAAGAAGGGATGGTGGATTTTGTCAAAGACTTTTCCTGGCTGGTTCTTGTTTTTGCATCTGCTGATGTAATTAATTACATTTATGGTCTTGTGAATGTGGAACTAGCCCTGCATCCCAGGGATGAAGGCGACTTGGTCATGGTGGATGATTTTTGAGATGTGTTGTTGGATCTGATTTGCTAGAATCTTGTTGAGGATTTTTGCATCTATGTTCATTAGGGATATTGGCTTGTAGTTTCTTTTTTTTGTTGGATCTTTACTTGGTTTGGGTATCACTGTGATGTTAGCTTCATAAAATGATTTGGGGGAGAATTTTGTCTTTCTCAATTGCCTGGAATGCTTTCAATAGGATTGATTTCAGTTCTTCTTGTATGTTTTGTGAATTCTGCTGGAAAGCCGTCTGGTCCAGGGCTTTTTTTTTTTTTTTTTTTGTAGGTAGTTTTCTTATGATAGAGCTAATTTCCTGGCTTATTACTGGAATTATTTAGTATTACTGGAATTATTTAGTAATCTCTGATAATCTTTTGTATTTCTTTGAGGTCAACTGTGATTTGATCTTTTGCATTTCTGCTTGTGATTATTTGGGCTTTTTCTCTCTTTTTCTTGGTCAGTATGGCTAAGGGGGTCCATCAATCTTGTTTATTCTTTCAAAGAATCACCTTTTTGTTTTGTTGGTTGTTTTCTATGAAAATTTTTGTCTTCTGTGTCCTGTATTTGGACTTTTACTTTTGTTGTCTGAATTCTTCTGCTAAAGTTAGGGTTTTGGTGGTCTTGTCTTTGCAGCTCCCCTAGGTTATTTGTTAGACTGTTAATTTGTGATCTTTCCATCTTCTTCATGTGTGTTTGCAGAGAGATAAATTCCCCTCTTTCTTGGAATCCCAGAGGTTTTGGTAAGAAGTTTCTTCATTTTTATTTGTTTCCAGGAATCTTTAATTTCTGTTTTGATTTCTGTGTTGACCCAGTAATTGTTCAGCATCATTCTGTTTAGTGTTCATGTCTATGTGAGTTTTGGGGAAATTTTGTTGGTGTTGATATTTAGTTTCATTCCACTGTGGTCTAAGCAGGTGCATGGCAGTATTTAGATCTTATGAAATTTGTTTATGCTTGATTTATGGCTAAGGATGTGATTGATCTTGGAGAATGTTCCATGTGGTGATGAGCAGAATGTATATTCTGTGGTTGTTGGGTAGAGTGTTCTATAGGTATCTATTAAATCCATTTGGCCAAGTGTCAAGTTGAGGCTTTGGATCTGTTTGTTGACTTTTTTGCCTTGATGATCTATCTAGAGCTGTTAATGGAGTATTTAAGTCCCCAGCTACAATAGTGTTAGTGTGAATATCTTTTTTTAAGTTTACTTAGTCATTGTTATATAAATGCTGGTGGTCCTTTGTTGGGTGCATATATGTTTAGGATGGATATTTCTTGTTGATGGATTGAATCTTTTATCGTTAGGTAGTGTCCTTTTGCATGCATTTTAATTTTTGATAGCTTAAAGGTTTTGGGGGTTTTCTTTTTTTGGTCTGATATTAAGATCATGACTCCTGCCTTCTTTTGTGATCCATTCACTGGGAAATTCATTTTCCATCCTCTAACTTTGAGTTTGTGTGCATCCCTTGTTGTGAGATGAGTTTCCTGGATACAGCAAATTATGGACCATGGTTTTTTTTATCTAGTTTGTCATTCTGTGTCTTTTCAGTGGCACATTTAGTCACGTTCAGGCTGATTATTGAAATGTGATTGTTCATCCCCGTTGTGAGGTTCTTAGAAAGTTTTTGGTTTGTTTTCTTTAAACTTTGGTGTTGATATATGTGTGTGATTTCAAGTTTGCAGTTGCAATATATTTTCGGTTGATTCTGTGTTCTCCTGTTCTCTTGGGAAGTGCGTGGACATTCTTTTTTTTCTTCTGTGCTTAATGCCTTTTTAAGCATTTCCTTTAGAGCTGGTCTAGAAGTTGTATAATCTCTTAGGGGTTGGGAAGGATTTTAATTCCCCATCACTGATGAAGCTGAGCTTGACTGGGTAAGAAATTATTATTATTTTTTTTGTTTGAGTTGGAGTCTCACTCTGTCACCCAGACTGGAGTGCAGTGGCCACTCCTGGCCACTGCAGCCTCTGCCTGCTGGGCTCTGGCGATCCTCCCGCCTCAGCCTTCCAAGTAGCTGGAACTACAGGCATGCGCTACCATGCCCGGCTAATTTTTTGATTTATTGTAGAGATGAGGTCTCTCCAAGTTGCCCAGGTGGGTCTCGAACCCGCGGGCTCAGACAATCCACTCACCTCAGCCTCCCAAAGCATGGGATTACAGGCTGAGCCACCGAGCCCGGCTAAGAAACTCTTGGTTGAAATTGTTTATCTTTGAGGACTTCAATATTGGACTCTGGTCCCTTCTAGCTTGTAGTGTTTCTGCTGATTGGTTTCCTGCTATTCTGATTGGTTTTCCCCGGTAGGTAGTCTGACCTTTTTCTCTTGCTGCCTCTAGGATTTTTTCTTTTCTACCTACTTACTATAGACAAATTACTACGTATCTAGGGGTTGGTCTTCTCATTTGCTGTCTTGTGGGGGTTCTCTGTATTTCTTGTGTTTGGATGGCCACATCTCTGGTGAGATGGGGAAAGTTTTCTTGGATAACCTCCTGAAACACTTGCTCCAAGGTGTTCTCCCTTTCCCTTTCTTCTTCTGGGATATCAGTCAGATGTAGGTTCAGCCTCTTTATATAATTGTACATCTCTTGGAGGCTTTGCTCTTTCTTTCTGGGTTTTCTTTGTATGTTTTTTACAGATCAGATTAATTCCATGTTTGGTCTTCAAGTTCTGAGATTCTTTCTTATGTTTGATTAATTCTGCTTTCCATGCTTGTCATTTATTTCCATCTTGTTATTTATTTCCTGGATGAAATTTTTTTGTCCAAAATCTCTGTTACAAGTTTTTTTTAGTGTTATATCTTGTCTTTCTTGAGTCTTATTCACTCTTTCCATCTGTTCCCTAATCCATGTTGTGTTCTGTGGCCAGTTGGTGATGACTTCCATTGTCTGGGCTGTGAGTTCTGATTTTTCAGTAGTTTTCTCTTTGTTACACTGGGAATTACTCATGTTCTTCCACTGATTTTTCTTCATTTGTGACAGATCTTTTTCTTTTCTCTTTAGTTCTGTTATTCAGTTGCAGCGTGAGAGGTTTTCACTTCTGTTGTTTGCTCAGCCCTCTATTCTTCCCTGATCAGGGCTCTGAATTTGTTCTATTTTGAAACAGGGCTGTGGGTGGGGAGCTGTGCCATCTCTTGTAGTTTTGATAGTCGAATAAGGTGGAGGATATAGGGCTAGGATTCAAAAAACTGGGACTTGCATAGTCTGACTGGCTCTGCTGCCATCTTCCCAGAAGTCTCCCCTGAAAATTTTTAAACTGATGAATTTAGGTCATTTACGTTATTGACTTGACAGTTATGTTTGGCTGGTGATCTGTCACATTTTATGTTTTCTGTTTATATAGTTTTCAAGTCTTTTTTATTGTGTAATTTCTTATTTACTTATGCTTAGATGTTTGCCTGAGCTCGGTCATACTATTCTGTTTTCTGTTTATATAGTTTTTAAAGAGATCTATGTTTATGGGGCCTATTTTCAATTTATGTTTTACTTTTAGTAGCTACAAATGTATTTTTTCTTGTCCTCCTCCTCTTCCTCCTTCTACTTCTTCCTTCTTCTTCCTCCTCCTTCTTCTTCCTCTTCCTCCTCCTCCTCCTCCTTTCTTCATCTTCTTCTTGACAAGGCCTCACCCTCTTGTCCATACAGGAGTGCAGTGACATGATCATCACTCACTATAGGCTCAAACTCCTGGGCTCAAGCGATCCTCCTGCCTTGGCCTTCCAAAGTGTTGGGATTATAGGTGTGACCCACAGTGCCCAGTCTACAAATTTTTTGTTGTAGTAACCTTTTTAATTATAACTTTATGGAGTACCTTTATTCCTCTCTTTGTTAGAGATAAGTTCTTACCATGAGTAATGACGTTTGGCATGTGTCTTTTTCCTCCCTCCTCTATTCTCCCTTACTTGATTTTAATCAGTTTATATTATATTATTAATCTATCTTATTACTGCTAGGTAGGCTTATACATACCATCACATTTGAATGGCCTTCTGATTCTCAGCTGCTAGGGATTGGGCAGTCAGTGACATTCTTGTCCCCCACCGTCTTTT
Source organism: Tarsius wallacei (assembly GCA_963574415.1). Classification (NCBI taxonomy): domain Eukaryota; kingdom Metazoa; phylum Chordata; class Mammalia; order Primates; family Tarsiidae; genus Tarsius; species Tarsius wallacei. Next base: position 43,819 of record CAUYQG010178416.1, on the reverse strand, counting down.
GCCACTCTCCATGTCATCTCAATTTTTGCAGGCTGTATCATTTTTGTATTATCACACATTATAACAGTTAGATTTGGTTGATCACATAAGTTATTATATTTGTTTTAATCTTAGTTTTACAATTAAGTGACTTCAACTGCCAGTTCTTTTGTCTTTATTTCTCTGATTGTATCTTGAATTCATTGGGACGAGAGTACCTAAGTGCCTGTGTGTTCAAAACTGTTAGTGTGTGGTCTTTTTTTTTTTTTTTTTTTGAGTTGGAGTCTCACTCTGTTGCCCAGACTGGAGTGCAGTGGCATGCTCTCGGCCACCGCAGCCTCGACCTGCTGGGCTCCGGCGATCCTTCCGCCTCAGCCTTCCAAGTAGCTGGAACTACAGGCGCGTGCTACCACGCCTGGCTAATATTTTGATTTATTGTAGAGATGAGGTCTCGCTTGCCCAGGCGGGTCTCGAACCCGCGGGCTCAGGCAATCCACTCACCTCAGCCTCCCAAGGCGCGGCAGTTTGCCTTCTTAAAACATCTTGGCTCTCCTACCTGACTGCTTTCTCCGAATCCTACCCTGGATTTTCCTGCCCTAGTAATTTAGATGAAAGATTATGGCAGCTTGTATTGGGATGGTGTTTATAGGAGATAGAAGTGAAATGGACAGGAGTTGACGATGTATTAGAAGTGGAGGATAAGAGAGAAAAGCAACCAAGGGGACTCCTGGGTTTCTAACTTGTGTAACTAGCTAGTGGTGTTATTCACTGAGATGGGAAACACTCCTGGTATACTGTGTGGTGGGAGCCCACCATGAGTTCAACTTCAGGTATGCTGAGTTTGAGATGTCTTGGGATGTCCAAGAGTATGTCAAGTAGACCTCTAATTAGATCTGGAGCTGGGAGAAGTCTGAACTGAGGCTAAGCTATGGATCCGTTACTGAATAATCTGTATAGAGACAGGAATGGAGGGCACGCTCATACAGAGTAAGAGAAGAAGGGGGAGAATATCAGTCTTAAGGAATTTGAATGCTGGGGAGGGCGAGTCTGAAATGGAGACTGAAAATAAGTCGTCAAAGATGGAGCAGACAAACCTGGGTTGTGCGGGGGTGTGGAAGCCAAGGAAAGAGCAGTTCAAGATGTCTGAAATGGAGAACAAAAATTACTTGTACCTAATCCAGCAGGTCCAGGTTCCTTATGTAAAATGTAAGGTAGATAGTCGCATCGGCAAAATAATTTAAAATATATGCCTGTTGACTTTAAAATATTGTTTTGTGCGTGTGTGTGTGTGTGTGTGTGTGTGTTTGTTGTTTGCTTATTTGTTTTGTTATAACTGAGGTGCCAGTTCTAAGGAAGGGAAGTCAAAGACGGGCCACTCAGGGCTGTCTTCTCCAAGTGCAAACCGGAAGACCCTTTCAAGAATGGAATCATTTGTCTTTTCTATTATAATATATAACCAAGGGTATTAGAACATCGTGGTGGTCAAGACAGTTAAAAAATAATTTTAACTTGTTTGCTTTGAGCTGATTTAACTTTCTAAAACTTTATCATCTTGCCCAATGGAATTGTGGGAAGCAGCTGTATTTGTTGGAGCATCCACAGCTGCTTACGATGAGTATTTTCTTGGAACTCGGGCAGCGCACAAGTCGCTGTCCTTCTCTGTCCTTCACATTCAGATGCATTTATTGACATGGCCTCCAAGTTAGCCACTGTTTTATTTGCCTCCCGTTCTGAAATTGTCAAATGTGCAGGCTCTGGCAATTGGCCTGGATCCTGAACTGATGGAGAAGAGAAGAATATAAAGAAAATGTTATGATCTTCTGGGTTCTTCAGCTCAGAAGCTCCTCCTTCCAGCGGCCTAGGAATACCATTGTGCCTGTCGAGGATTTGTATAATTCTCATGATGGATGACATATGGACAGAAAACCCATTTTTGTGCAGCCTCATAGAGAACTGTTTAGGAAACCTTTACAACTTCCCAATTTTCTGAGAGATTGTAAATATCACTTTACTTCTTACATGAATATACCTTCATGCAAATCAAATCATATTGAACTTTATTAACTATGCTCGATGTTATTTATGTTCTAATTGAATTAATGAGCATCTTGCATTTCTTCATAAAGTTAAATTTCTAGAATCTTTTATTTTAATCCCCTTAAATGATAGGATGCTTTGGAGTGTTTGAGGAATGAAGCAAAGTCTTCAGAACCATTAAAAAAAAGAAAAGCCATTGACTCTTATGCCATGCTATTGTTTGTTTAATGAGCAGAGGTCAGTTGCTCTGGGGGACTATTGGGGGTCTGTGGCATGCTGAAACCATTCTCTTTTTGCCCAGGATAGCATCCCTGGATGGGTTGATTTAATCTGTGGCCTTTGTTTCTCATGACTGTTTCAGGGAACCAGACACAATTGTTTCCAGCAGCAGAGTTCTCTTGAGAGAGTAGCCCCAGTGACTTAGCTCTGTGTCACGTAATATAGCATCTTCCAGCATCACTCAGAAAAGTGAAAGAGGAGTGAAAAGAAGTTTATCTGATCTTCACTTCTTTGCTGTTGTTGTTTATTTGTGTCACGTATTGCTTCTCAGGTGGTCCGAAGAGTAAATCACATGTTCCTATTTAAGTCACCAATTTTGTTTTGATTTTCCAACGCTTTTGCAGCATGCAGTACTTTTCTTTAAATCCTGTCAGATCTCCTAAAGGAAGGTAATATAGTGACCAAGTTTCTTTCTCCATTTTAGCAGCTGTGGTCTTTGTGAACTATGGAAATCCGGATGCTGCTTAGACCCTTTAGATTAATGTGATCACCACAGTCCCTGCTAGAGTCTTTTGGAACCAAGTATCCCAGGATATTGAAATGTGATCCGGCCATAGGACTGAAAACAGATTCTATGCTAGGGCCAGCCACTTAAAGGAGAAAGGGATTAAGAAACCACGGCTGGCTGTCCATGCTGCAACTTGCTTTAGAACTCTGAACTGGTGTCTCCACTTTCCCCCCATTGATCAACAAAACCAGTAGAATATTAGCTGTCTTCATTGATTTTATAGATGTATAGTGGCTAATAAATAAAAGGATTTGAAGAGAGCGATTTCTCCTTTTTTATTTAATAGCTGTCTAGCGTTTGATTGGAGGGAGCTACTTCTGGATCCTCTCTCTTCATTGAACGTAACTTTTTTGCTTTTGTATCCTTTTTGGTGCTACAAGGTACAGGAAATATAAGTGTAAATTTGTCTCTAATGTTGAACACACTGAGGCAGTAACAAATATTGCAGAGGGCAGCACCTTAGGGGCATGTGTTTTCCTAAGTAGCCTGAAATGAGGCTCCTAAAATTTATCTCCTTGATACAATGCACAATAATCTAGGTATCAGCAAATTATTTAATTCCTGGTTATCAGCAGGGTTTACTGCTACCTCCAGCAGTCCCAAGGCATAGAGGAAGAATTTACTGCTACCTCTAGCAGTCCCAAGGCATAGAGGAAGAAAGCATTTCTTTGAAAGAAAGTGCAGAAACAAAAGAGAGAAAAACAAAGCAGTGCTTATAAATCAAATTCATCTTATAGTCTTTACCCCTCCTCCAGGAATAATATTTTAGATTCAAAGTAGATTACAGTACAAGCCTAGGCTGTGAAACAGTCCATGGGTAGAAATGTATTCGTTTTCCAGGACAAAGATGATGTGGGTATCAAAGCCATTGTTGACAGGAAAGAGGTAGTGTTGGATAAGAGAATAAAAATAGAGCCAGAATGGTAGACTGAACCCAACAATTCCAGCCTTCCTAAAATTCCACAGCACGATCACATCATGTAAGAATGTGTCTCATCCATATGTGAAAAAGACACATTTTTATTGACCTTAAACAAATGTGGTATGACTGCCAAAAGAAGCTTGTGCAATCTTAACTGTATTCATAAAAAAAAATAGTGACATGAATCATGCCATATAGGATCCAGAGCAGAGGCGGCCCCTTCCTCCCACCCCCCTCCCTCCCTCACTCCTCTTCCTTGCCATGCACTATTCTAGGCTCTGGCAGTGTAGGCATGAACTCACTTTCTAGGGAGGAAGCTGCCAATAAATAAGTACACAAGCAAGATAAGTTCTGATAATTCGTGTTAAGCTGAAAATTAAGCAGAGATAAGATAGTGCCTGGAGGTAGAGGAAAGGTTGATTGAGGAAGGACACCTCTGAGGTGGTGATGTGCACATTGAACACTGGTGGAGGAGAAGGAACCAGCCACGTGAACAGCTGTGGGAGAGAACACAGAGATGGGCAAATGTAAAACCCAGAAGTTACCCAAAATGGTGATTTTTGAAGAACAGGAAGGTGTCAATGTAGCTAGAATCTCGTGAGCAAGGGTCAACTGGTGAGGTGTGACTTTGCAACGTCCTTCACTGTGTGCTGGTCAGGCCCGAGGCGGTTCAGCAAGAAATGGACTTACAGAGGCAGATATTAAAATGGTGAGAAGTTTAGACAAAATACCATATGAGAGTAGCTATCGGAGCCTGTTGTCTTGAGAAGACTTTGGGGAGAGAGCCACGATGAATGTCTGAGTATTTGAGGAGTGTTCCATTGGAAGCGTTGCATGTATGATGGCCCCATAGAGTAGCCCTTAGCCATTGGCTGGGGCCCTTGTAAGTCCGAATCACCCTCTTTGGAAGGAACAACTCTAACCATTGGCCTCATCCATCCAAAAACAGAACAAGTAGCCTCGCAAGGCTGTTAGTTTCTAACTAATTTCCGGTCACGAAGTGCTGTCAGGTAAGACTGGACAACTGTTAGATCTTAAGATTTTTAAGGCCAGTGACTATGGTTTTTTTGTTTGTTTGTTTGTTTTTTAGTTGTAGTTTTGCTCTGTTGCTTGGCTGGAGTACAGTGGCATGCTCACGACCACCGCAGCCTCAGTGAGCACAGGCAATCCTTCCACCTCAGCCTTCTAAGTAGCTGGAACTACAGGCATGCGCCACTATGCCCAGCTAATTTTTTTTTTTTAATTTATTTACTGTAGAGATGAGATCTTGGCAAGTTGCCCAGGCTGGTTTCAAATCCCTGAACTCAGGCAATCCTCTCACCTCCGCCACCCAAAATACTGGGTCTATGGGCGTGAGCCACTGTACCTGGCTATGTTTTATGTATATGTTTTCACTCCAGCATAGCACCTGGCAGGTGGACACTCAGTGTTTGGTAAAATGATGAATAAATAAAATACAGTAGGATTTACCAAGAATTAATCAGGTGACCCCTAAGAACAGGCCAAATTCTAGGGTTTTCTAATTCTATGATAAAAGCAGAATTATTTTCTACACTCAAAAAGACTTTTATTGGGAAAAATAAAGAATTCTTAACTTTGGTGGGAAGTGTTAAAATTAACTGCTCAGACAATAGCAAAATGATCTTACTTTCTAGAGAGGAAGTACTATTATCCTTTTTAGCCCTCAAACCTCCTGTTGCAAACTCTCCTGTTTCCTAAATCACACAAAGTACAATAACATGATTGCTTGGTAATAACATAAAAATATTATTTAACTTATGGAGAATTTCCAGATAATCTGGCCTTTGGATGTGAGGTTTTGAAAGTTGATCTGAAATATATCATTTACAATCGCCTTTAGGCTTTTAATCAAGCATGTATAAGATACATTTTATTATTTTATTCATTACATTTCAGTTAAAATTTGCTTTTAAAAGATACTGTCACTTTTTAAAAAAGGATATCAATAGTCTTAGCCTTAGTGTCAAAGAAAAAAAAATAGAAATTCTTAGACCAGTTTCATAATTCAAAGTATAACAAATGTTGACATGTACTCTAGTGTACATTGATCAAAGACATTATTACAGTATATTCTTTAATTTAAGGTGATTCTTCTAATGTGTAGCTCCAATTATTCTGATCTCTGCTGAGAAGTGATGACATGTGGTATTTTTATTTAACATAGATCTAGTAAGTTGGATAATTTAAGTAGATAGTTAAATATACCCAGTACCTGAAATAAGCTTGCATATATGAAACTTTGATTTGTGAAACTGGCTGAGCTCAACCAGTAAAAGTATAATTTTAAAATAGCGTCTGCATTGAATGAATCACCAAGGAGACCATGCTTTTTCTTCATTCATTCAACTATCATCTATTAGCCTACTTACTATGTGCCAGGTCATGTTTCAGGGCTTGGGATACAACCATGATTTCTGCTCTTACAGAGATCCTCATAACTACCAAATGCTAGCAAATGAGATAAGGAATGTTCATTATAACAATAGACCTGTATAGTACTTCATAGTTTATAGCGCACTTTCCTAAACACTATCACCCGGAAGCCCCTGAAACCTGTGAAAAAGGTATAAAAATAATAAAATAATAGGTAAAATAATAATATTATAGTATGTAGTATTATAATAATAATACTAATACAACAGTAACTAATGAATATATATGTTTACCGTGTGCCAGGTATTCCCCTACAAACTTTACACGTTTTAACCCCCCTAATTTTTAGAACAACCCTATGCAGTATGTATTATTAATCCCATTTTGCAGGTGAAGAAGTTAAGACACAGAGAGATTAAAGAACCTACTAGAGTTACAAAGCTGTAACTGTGGAGTCCCTGGTCTCGCCCACGCCACCTAGCTGTGGAAATGGGATGTATGCGGTCATGCAGTGACCAGGTCACACAGCCAGTTGGAGGTTGAATTGAGGTTTTCTGACTACCAGCCCAGGGCTTTACTCAATGCACCACAGCTGCCCACCACCAAGCAATGACATCATTGTAGCAATTAGTGAGCATTTGCCAACTTATGCTGTGGTAACGAACAAACAGCACCAACATCTTGTGGCTTAAAACAACACAGGAGTGTTTTCTACTCGTATTATGTGAGTTATATGGATTGGTTGTGGCTCTGTTTCTTGTTGTTTTTACACCAGAAGGAGAAACCATTATCTCACATTTTCTGCTCTCTAGCAGGAGAAACACAGGTATGGTGGACCCTGCGTGGACTCTTAAATCTTCTGTTCCAATGCAGACTGCATCCCTTCTACTCACATCTTGGCCAATACAAGTCATACAGCCAGTGGGGAAGGAAATGTACACCCCCCACAGTGAGGGCACCAAGGAGGGCTCTGGAAGGATGGGTCTGATAGAGAGGAGTTGCAAATATTTTGAGCAAACTGAGATCTGTTTTTATAGAAATATGTTTAGTTAGCTTTAATTTTGTTTAAGAGATAGGGTCTTGCTTTGTTGCCCAGGCTGAAGTGCGGTAGCTTGATCATAGCTACTGCAGTCTTGAACTCTTGGGCTCAAGAGATCCTCCTGCCTCAACCTGTAGGTACATGTCACCTGTAGCTGGGACTACAGGCACACACCACCACACTCAGCTATTTTTTTAAATTTTTTTGTGGAGACAGAGTTTTGATATGTTGTTCAGGCTTAGTTAGCTTTTAGAAATGATTTATTTGCAAACGACTATGTGATTTGGTACTGTGCAATTCCTTTTTCAACGTTACTTCTCTTATTTTAGCCCACCCACTTGGCCTTATTGTCCCCGTTTGACAGATGAGGAAACTGAATAGAAAGAGAAACAGAAAAGTTATGTAGGTTGCCTAAGGTGAAACAACTCTTAAAGGATAGAGTCAGATTTTGAACCTAGGTTTTCCTTTGCCAAACCCCAGATTTTCTACTTCAGTATATTGTCAGTTGGTAGGGGAATTGCTAAGAATTTTGGACATATCAGTGACTTCACTGTGTTCATGTTTGGACGTATCAGTGACTTTTTTTTATAAAGCCCAAGAATTTGTATAGAATGATTTCTAGCTTGTAAAGTAAAATCTAAACTGTCTATAACTTCTGGGAAATTAGTCATTCACTAACTGAATTTCTCCAAGTGATTGAAGATTTAATCTTTTAAACTAACTTTTATATTTCTGTTGTCTAAAAAGCATTTACATTTGTAGAAATTCTCATGCAGTGCACAGGATTTTAAACATGAAACGTTTAATTGGTAAGGTTTAGTTTCCTACGTCAACTGCCACCTAATTCCTATCGAAAATTTATTTAACGGTACATCATTTTCAGATGAATATAATAATCTGCTATGCAAACAAGGGTTTGTTCACATTTGATTTTCTTTCAACCTAAAAGCTCTGAAACAAAACAAGGGATTTTCCCAGAGCGATGAGAGCCTTACCTATCAATCAGTAGAATTTCTTCTCAGTGTCCATACTCACAAAGATATCTTCATCTGTAGGAATTGGGGCCTTCATTAAAGGACCTTATTTGAGGTATGGGTTTCCGTGTTATCAGTTTTGGGAAGTGAAAAAGCCCTTCCCCTTAGAAAGTCATCCTGGAAAGTTGTCTTTTACTCATAAAGTGGAAGGATGAGGGGAGAAAATAAAATGACTGTTGTACTTTCTCACAGTAAGCAAGCCTTCTTTTCCAGTATAATTAGAGTTGCCCTTTTACAACTCTGAATTTAAGAGATATAATGAGTTGGTTGATTGTTTAGTAATTACTAGAATTCTATTTTTTTCCGTAAGGTATGAGTGTTATCTTCTTTAATGGGAGGGATCTGTTTAAGATTCATAATATATGCTGACAGTTTATATCTTACCAGCGATGATGCTCTCTCCAATTAAAAACACGTATAGTACATCCCATTCCTGGCCACTGTGAATGAGATCTGTCATCTGCAATGACTTATTTTATTACATTAATTTGAGTACCTACACTAGAATTCAAATGTGATTGCTGATAATGTCACACACCCAGACCAGTCAATTGCTCTTAATTATTTAAGTATAGACATGGCTTTCTTTTATTATGCTTTGTATAAGTCAAACAAATATGAAGGGCAAAGCTTTTAAGACCTCTAAAATCCCTCCATCATATGTATACTGCTGTGAAAGTAGAAATTGCTTTCCTGGAGATTTGGAGGAGAAAAAAATTTAAATTTAAATAACGATATGATTTAGTGTGCAGTTGGCAGATCAGCATACTTAAAATACATGAATATTAAAATCAAGAATGCAATAAACATAACTACTGACTCTCTGTTTATTGAACAACTGACTTTCCAATACAATTTTTCCACTAAAATTTTCTTCATAGACTTTCAGAGATCCTTCAATAGAAGATTGTTATTTTTTTCCAGATCACTATCACGTGGAGGCTTATCCTATTCACAGAATTCACCTGCATATTTAAATTGCATAATTACTATAAAAAGGCTTTGGGATACCTTTGGGTTCAGTACTTTAGTTGAGAAATTTTATACATAAAACGACACCTGCTTAATAAAAGGAAGCAAAATGGCATTTATTCAGTGTCTATTAAGTGCCAGGAGCTTTACTGTGTGTCTTATTTAATCACATCACAACAGTCCTTTCAATTTGAACAATAGTTACCCTTTGTTTGGCTGACAAGGAAACCCGGGTTCATGTAGGTTAAATGACTGCCTGAAGTCACAGAATTTGTAGCGCAAGGATTCAGACCCAGATTTCTCTATATCACAAGCTTTCACTGTATCTCTCCATCAACACTGCCTGCAGACACCAAACTACCTTTGGAAAGATAAAGAAATAATTTTTTAAAAAAACAATAAAGCCTTTGATCTCTCTTGAGTCACATTTTACTTTAGGGTTTAATACAGGTTTACGGACCTCCAAAAACACTGCCTTCCCATTGATTCCTCATTCTCAGTAAGAATTATACAGAGAAAGTGGTAAGATTATTCAAAATTTCCCTGGCCTCAGGATAAATAAACCACTTTTTTATGGAGGGCATAATTCTGATATCTTATATAAAAAATGTTTTCTTTGATTAAAAAAAATTGAGATTCTTCCTATAGTATTTGTTCTTTTAAATTGTCTCTCCTCTCCCCACAATCTTTAGCCTCTCTGAAAAGGAAAGACATAATCTTTTCGAACTGAAGCAAACTTAATTTTTTAAGAATGTCATGATGCAATCTATTCTGTTTAAACAAAGTTAGTATTTAAAAGAGATTGAAGGTGAAGTGACATTTGCTTCTAAACTGAGACAGTAGATGCTGCGAACCCAGTAAATAACTTTTAAAAATTACAGTTTACAGTAAAATGTAAAGTTTTCTGAAAGAAAACACTTATCAAAATATCAATTCACTTGGCCAACTTTAAAACTTGAGCCATGCATTTTGTACATTGTATGTTTGCCTTAGAGTGCTACCTTCCCTTGCATCCTTGAACCATTCTCTTTCATTCTAATCCTTTTCCTATGGAAAGGGAAGTTTTAATGATTTGATTGAAGGAGACATCAGTTTCTTGATGCCAAAACCGGTTCTGTCTGGGGGAACATGTTTTCTCATGAGAGAAAAATTCAAAACCTAATGCCTCTACGTGAAGTTTTCACATGTGTTGTAAAACAAAGGATTGTGCTGAGTGTTAGAAATCCTAGGAATACAGGCTGGATAAAGACAGTGGTGGATTTTGGACAGCTACCACCTTCAGCCCTCCACCCTCATTCTCTCCCTTTTTTGAGAACATTTTCTTTTCTTTCTTTCTTTCTTTCTTTCTCTCTCTCTCTTTCTTTCTTTCTTTACTGAAGCTTTAAAATATGATAAAAAAGAAATTCCCATTCAAAAAAATTTAAAAAGAGACTAAGATAAGAATATTTCACAAGAATATCAGTCGACTTGAGAAAATGAATTGGAAAGTCATTCTTCAGGTATTTACCATTGTTCAAGTATTGGATGCCTTGAAAAAGGCTGGAATATTTTATATTCTTTCAGGTCTTTATAAGCAGCAGAAAGCTTTCGTTAACAGAGCAGAATTTCCCTTATTTAGGTAGATGTTACACTGGAAGTTGTAATCCTTTTGAAGTGCAAATTTTTTTTTTTTTTCATTTAAACATATTAAGATGGAGGAATTCGGACGTGTGTAAAAAGTCTTTTATTTCTTTGGTCATAGCCTATTATTTTCTTTAACTTTTGGATGCCAGTTATCATATTGTATTTATGTCTTCAGTTTTAGGCTTCCCAAGACATATGACTAAAACAACCCAATCAGTAGTGAAAATAATATGCCAAATATACCAGTGTTCAATGCTCTAATTAAATAAAATATAGGCTGTTATAGTTAGCAAAATACGGTGAACTCTGGGTTTTGGTGTTGTGTTTACAAATTGTATATGTATATTTAAATATTTTGGGGGGCATAGTTTGTCTCCAAGGCAATTCAATCAGTACTCATTTAATGAAAGACTGATACTATCAGAAAATTGGAAACTGTCTCAAATTTGACTGCAGCACAAAAGAGCTGGTTTTTACCCTAAATTTCATATATATATAATTTAAATTTTAGAGCTTAATTTTTGTGTCATTTGGCAAGGATGACAGCCCTCTGGGACCCCTGTTGGCTGTCTCCTTCCACATGTTAGACAGATCTATATCTCTTTTATTGAGGAAAATCTCCTTAGACAATTTGAGTCCATAGGAACTGAACAAGCCCATCATCATAAAACTCCCCAAAGCACAAACCTCATAAACATTTCACACATTTAATAGAAGAGATCATTAACTGTGTTTAGGAAGAAAGCTGATCTACAATGCAAGAAAAGACATTCTTATTATAAGATCACTAACCTTGGACCCACTGCCTTGTTCACTCACCTAGCATTGTATTGGAAAAGAAATTAAAATCAACACTTCCAGAGAATAATGATACATTTTTAGAAGAGATGCTGAGCCTCCAGAATGACTTGTGTTTCGTGCAAGTGTCATTAGCAAGTACTGGATGATCAGCAGGCCTGGGTCTGATTCAGGGACCATTGTGGTGCTGCGGTGACTCCCGGGGATGGCAGCATGTGCATCCCTAGTACAAGGGCAGCAGCCAGAGAGGTTTTTCCCTTGGAGGTTACAGGGCCTGTCAGAAGTGGGTTTGTGTGCGGTGGTGGTGGTGGGGTGGGGGGAAGGGATGGGGTCAGAGAATTAGACTGGGACTGATTCTTTCACGGCCAGTTCTAAAATCCACGTTTTTCATTGCTAGCATTTTTTTTCCAAATGATAAGATGGAAATATTGAAAAGTTGTATTCTAAAAGTGTTGGGTATATTTAACTCTCACATTCTCTTACGCCTTTATGCGTTCCTTCTTCCCTATTCTTTGCATAAATTCTAGTATTTAATTTATTCCATTTAAGGGCCTGAGTTTCCTTGATTCTGCAGTACCCACGCAGGGCGTATTGAGCTTTCTGGGACTCTGCCAAGAGCCTGCTCATTCCGCACTATCTCTCAGATGTACATGTAGGTTTCAGCCATTGCAAAAATGATGGAGAAACCAATGTTCTTCCCTTCTAGGGCTTCTCGAGGTTATGCTGATAATTCTAAATTATTTCAGCTCAAGAGTTATAAGAATAAAATGTGCAAGATAATTGTCTTTTTCCCCTTTGGGCATAGCTATAAAGAAGAATGGATCAAATTAGAATATATTATGGTCTCCATTTCAGCCTGCCTTAAATGCGGGGCTAGTTTCACATAAGGTGTGAGTGGCAGACAATGTACTACTCAGGAATAATTTAATCATTTGAAGACTTTCTTCTAAACTAACAAAACTGCCCAAGCTTATGTTAGAGTTGATGGCCATACCACCAACTGTGTATATCAGTGGTTGAACATTTTTGTGGGTACGTTTGCTACTCTGTGCTGCTGATAAAACTTTAAACTGAAAGTACGTTCACCTTCTCCTTAAGATTCTACAGCTCCCAACATTTTCATTTATTGTCCCTGAAGAATCTCGATGCCAGTTTTTAGGAGTCAGCTCACCCCCTCAAATTTTGCTTTTCTACTTTTCTCTTATAAAGCAACCTTTCGTCTTTGTTTCACTCTTCCAAAGAAAGACCACAGCATTGCAGTTATGGAATTCATTTCAGGTGTTTATTTAAAAATTTAAATGAATTTTGATATTCGTGTTTCCATGTAGAACAAGATTTTCGTTGTGTTGGAGTGTTTCCATTTGTAATGTAGTCCAATATAATGCCAAATTAAATGGAAATAGTTCTAGGCCAAATTCTGTTGGATTATTATTTTTAGCATACTCTTTTCTTCTTTCAAACATTACTTTAAAAATAACTATTAAAAAAAAGCTACCTCTGAATGCTGTTTCCTTCTCTCAGCTTCACACAGAGCTCCCTTAGAGCAGAACTGGTGTCTAAAAAAGGTTTTGAATATATTCAAGGTTTACTTGCAGTTAGTGTGTAGCTACCATAGGGTGTAATGTTTATTGTATTTGGCAGCCATTCTCAAACTTTAGCTTGCAGCTGAATCATTGAAGGCTTGTGAAGGGCGCCGGGTCCCATCTTAGGCTCTACTTTCGTAAATCTGGGGTGGAGCTCAAGATTTTGCATTTCTACAAAGTTCTCAGGCAACGCTGATGTTCCCAATCTGAGACCACACATTGTGAACCTCTGCTTAATAGCAATGTCTGCTTTCAAATGTAACATATGTGCCTAGAGATGTGTGTATATTGTATACATATATAAGCATTTTTGCAAGTTACATAGTTGTGCAACGCAAGGCACACCTACGGATCTGATCTTGACTGTCCTCCAAGCCTTAGAGGACACGGTGGACAATGACTCTCTGGCGGGCCATGCCAGTATGTCTGTAAAAAAATTAGTCTGCGGGGAGGGAAGCAAAATAATGAAAGTGAACGAAGAGAACATAATATTTGAGGTGACAGAAGTGTGAGCATCTACAGGACATAGTGTACTATGTATCAACACTACCCTAGGATGCGTTTGTATGACTTCAGCTAACTTGCAGAAACAAGGGGTGAGCTGTGATTGGTAAAGGAAGGGGACAGCGAGCACTGAGAACAAAAAGAACAGCATTGGATTACCTATGGCTATTATCTTGTTTAATTGTACCCCTTTGAGATGGATATTACTACCCTCATCTTACCGATGAGAAATTTAGATGCAGAGAAAATGCAAAACTTGCACAAGGTCATAAAACTATTATATGATAGAATTGAGATTTAAACCTGTTTTTCTAGTCCCCAAACCACCAACCTTTGCACAATGCTACATCTAGTGGAAAAGGAACAAGACTTTTCCATGTAGGGGGGGACCCACTAAAACCCAGAATTATCTTTTGGAGAACAGGCAGGCCCCTTGTAATAGAGGCTTCCCTGCTGGATAAGCATTCTAGGAACCTATCGGCATCAGTGTACCAGCTAGTGTTGTTGTGAGAGGCTGCGTTTGGCTTTAGTGGATTTTCTTTTGGAGATTCTTTCATTAAGTTTGCCCATCTCATGATTGGTGATTTATGAACATGCCCGCCCTTACCTTGCTGAGTGTTCAGCAGTTTTTGACCAAAAACGGCATGACTCCCATTCCCCACCCTCCCTCTTCACCTGCTCTCACCCCAAGTGGCAATTTTTGTAGTTTTCCTGATTGAAAAAGTCCTGGAAGGGAAACATTTTGCCCATGTGGAAAAGGTGAAACAAACAAACAAAACGGCAGAAGCACTAAAAGACGTCAAAAAACTGTTTTGAGCAATGGAAACAGTGTCTTGATATGTGTATTGCATCAAATGGAGAGTCCTTTGAAGGTAACTGGAGTTTAAACATGTGAGAATAAATACACAATTTTTTACAAATAAATTCTTTTTTTTGTGGGGTCCCCCCTAGTATATTGTACTTCATTCCCCCACCCACCAATGCATCTTATTGACAATTTTAGTTTATTGTCTTTGCTACATTAGCAATATAGTAAGGTATCCTGATTGTAAAATATTTTCAGAATTCAGGAGTATGTGGTATAAACGTACAAAGAATAAATGTACATAGTATATGTATATTTAGTAAGTCCCCTACATACGAACACATTCCATTCTGAGACTATATTTGTAAGTCCAATTTGTTTGTCAAGTCCAACAAAGTTAGCCAACTAACACATCAGCCATATTGTACTGACCACATCACTGCTGCTTTTATGCTTTCTCCCAGACATCCTGGGCTTGAAATAAAGATCCTGTATTACTGTACACTATATAGTTCTGTGCAGTAAAGTGCACAAAAGCACAACCACTTGTAGAGAATGCTCACATGGTACAACGTATGCCACACACTTGAACTAACTTATGTGATTAGACATGTGAACACACTTTCTCATCTTTGAAAGTTTGCAACTTGCAAGTTCATATGTAGGGGACTTACTGTATATTTCATAAAATGTACAGTCTATAGAATGAATATAGAACATATATAAAGTGGTGTATATAGAATATACTTCTAGTCCTTCCTATATATTCATAAACTTTATATTTGTAAATCTAAAATAATCTAAATTAAACCCTACTACATGTATTTTTCTGAGTTCTGAGCTTGTTATTGAATTAAGCGGTAAATAGGTCGTTGGTTAAACTCATCAGACAATTTATATGAACCATTTAAAGTGATTTGTAATGACTTCATTAGACAATTAATAACTTATATTATTATGAGTACCCATGGGGACAAGCAGATCTCATTTTTGTACCTAACACTGTCTAAAAAGAACACTGTTCATATGTACAAATGCTCATTGCATTTTTCATTTAGGCACTCAGTAACCATATACTTTCAATTGCTTAGTGTTTGCAGGAAGGCCATTTTTTCCCACAAAAAAATACAGCAAAAAAGAAAACTGGCCAAGGACCAATTTGCAATTCAAACAGAAAGTATTGTTATGTAAGAAATAGAATAAGATATTTTCATTGCTCTCTGAGTTTCAGCTTGTGTTGCTTGTAGCTATGCATGTGTTATAGACGTTAATCCCACAGTGTAAAAAGCAAATCTTTGAGTTTTACATCCATCTTACAAAATCATTTTTGTAAAAGGCCATGCAGTAACTACCTATTAAGCAATGTCAGGATTTTAGGGAAGTGTCCTAACAAAGAAACCCACCCCTCTCCTCTTCTGCTAGCATTTATTGCATGAACAGCAATCTGAGATGGACAAAGCTTTGGTTGTTTGGAAATGGTTCTAGAAAGCCAATGTTTAAGGACTTTCATTTGTATTGAAAACTTTATTTTTGGAGTGCTGTGCTTTTACTTTGCTAAGTTTTGCATTTGTTTTGGATAATAACAAATATCTCTTAAATGTTTTAGTAATTAGAGAAGGGAGATATCTTTGTCTATAAAGTCAGTTATGTTTTCCACATTTTATTGACACCCCAAGCTAAAAGATGGTGAAGATATATTTGAGTGGAATAAAGCTGGGTAATGGAGTGGAGCTGCCTATAAGTGGGTGTGTATGTTTTTTTTCTTTTCTTTTCTTTTCTTTTAAATTATTTTTTATTTTAATGTAAAGATGTGGGATACAATTCAGAGTTAGGTATACAAACATTGTTCATGCAAGTACCCCTGTTAGGGGTGTGTATGTTATAATTCTGGGATCCTGGCTGTAGGCTAAGGTAAGCAGATCTGACTATGTTGTTTGGGTTTCCACAGATAATTTATCAAGCACCTCAGGGAGCCAGTTTCCAATTTAAAAATTATTTTTTAAAATATTTCAAGAATGTTGTTTAAAAATTTTTTATTGATATATAATAGAAGTGTATATTTTTAGGGTACATATGATAATTTAATAATTCATATATGTGTAAAGATCAAATCAGTGTCATTAGGATATCCATCACTTTAAATATTTATTTTTTCTTTATGCTAGAAATATTCAAATTGTTCTCTTCTAGCTATTTTGGAATTTATGATAGATTAATATAAACTATATTCACCCTACTGAGCTATCAAACACTACGTCTTATGTCTTCCATCAAACTGTATATTTGTGCCCACTAATCAAACTCTCTTCCTCCTCCCTCCTCCCTATTCCTCCTGTCCCCTCTATCTTCATGAGTTCCACTTTTTAGCTTCTCCATGTATCAGAACACCTGATATTTGCGTTTCTGTGCTTGTCCTTTTTCATGTAATATAATGACTTCCAGTTCCACCTATGTTGCTGCCAGTGACAAGACTTCATTCTTTTTTATGGCTGAATAATACCCCGCTGTGTATATCCATTGTGTATATGTATCACATTTTCTTTCATTCATCCATTGATGGACGCTTTGATTCCACGTCTTGGCTATTGTAAATGGTGCTGCAGTAAACATGGGAGTGCAGGTGTCTCTTCTATATACTGAATTCCTTTTTTTGGATAGATACCCAGCAGTGGGATTGCTGGATCATATGGTAGTTCTATTTTTAGTTTTTTGAGGAACCTCCATACAGTTTTCCATAGTGGATGTACTAATTTACATTCCCACCATCAGTGAGTTCTCTAGGAAATTTACTTTTTAAAAGTTTCTTTTTTCTACTGTGTTGACTAGTAATTATATTTTTAAAAAACATATTTTAAAATAATAAGAAAATGGGCATCAAAACAAGCTGTTCCACATAGCCAACTTGATAACCTACTGTAATAAATGTATAACTTACTAAATAATGTTTAAATATAATGAGAATTATCCACCTGGGGACACTCTGTAATAACAGCTTCTTTTTGTACTTTTGTTTGTTTTTGATAATTTGTTCCCAATTCTGAAATGGTTCTGTTAATCAAAAAACAGATTTTTCAAATAATGGTTGTTTCTCATCCACAGGGTTACTCCATAAGTAAGCATAGCTTTCACTGACAAAGATAGAAAAACAAATCAAGATTCTGAACTCAAAATATAATATTGATAATTCAAAAAATTATTAATTACTGTATTATGACAGTTAACCCAATACAACAATAGCAATAAGAATCTAGAGCTTAATTCATTCTTTTCAAGACAGTCACTCACTCATTTGATAAATATTTGTTGAGCATGCACTAAAATTCTAGGTACCAATCCGCACACTCATATTGTAAGCTAGCAAATAAATTTAAAAGGATGAGTATTTTAAAAACAAAATCTTTCAGAATGTTGGCACTGACATGAACATTGCCCTTCAGAGAGTGATCACCTTGGGCAGCTATGCTGTCCCAGCGTCGTGATGGAGATGTCTCCTCTGTGGCAGCCTGGTCAGGGGACATACAGGGTTGTAGTCTCATTAATGATACCCCATGTTCATAACTTAATGTTTTCAGTTTTATTTACCTTATATATATAGCTTAATTCTAAACTTTTAAGTTTTTCAGATCACAAATTTACTTTTAAATAGTGATAGTTTTTTATCTGAGAGAATAAGAAAAGTTAGAGAATATAGTACTAGCTTTGAAGATTGCTTGGAGAGATTTATTCCACAGAAGGCTTTGGTGAGAGCACACTGTCCAAGTCAGGGCCATCTTCACCAAGACCACTGGGCTAGGGCCTCTCTCACCTGTTCCAAAGGGACAGGATGTTGGTTTAAACATCAGATCATTGTCTACATGTGCAGTGGCGTATTACATAATCCGTGCAATCCTGTCACATGCTCTAACTCTACTGCATATGGACTTTGGGGCCACAGTGAATTATTTTAACTGGCCCTCAACCAAGGCCAGAGAAAAGGCCCATTTGAGAACAGCCACAGTTAATTTTGAGGATTCCCCCAATTGCTGTAAGCACCTAATCTTTTTTTCTGAGTGAAAATGCTGAGGATCATGAGTCAACCACCTGATATTATTTTGGAACAGTGCATCCTTTGGAAGAAAAGGAGCGAGGCATGAACACTGCTTCCAGGCGATCGGTATGTGTGAAGATAAATAATGAAGCACTGCATTTTTCACAGCAGTTAAGTGCCATACCTGATCATCTCACACTGCATGGCATTTGTAATAACTAAATGACACAACTACATGGAATTTAAAGGGTGTAATTAGCAAATTTTATTAAAATGTCACGAGCTATTTCCTTTCTCTAAAAAGATGGTGTATGTATTCAAACTTACTGTACTTTAAAACAAAATTTTGGAAGGACTCGCAATATTAATGTAAAGATCTTGAAACAGACAATTTGGTAATGCTGATTTTCTTACAGGTGTGGGAGATTATCCTTACTTTTATGTGGATGTGAAACTGTGGCGGTATTTGTATTGATCGCAGTGGTGTTTCTGGAGGGAATCAGAACACAGAGGGGTGAAGCATGTCACAGCCTCAGCTACTAAACCCTGAAGGGGAATCAGACATCTGTAGGGGCAAGAAAAGGGAAAGTGTGAAGGAAGAATTGACAGCAAGAATGGTTTATCTTCACAAAATATAAACGTGAAAATACTGGGACAGTTGACCATGGGGAAATTGAAGACCAGGTTCATAGAAGTTATTCTCTTCGTGCTGCTGAGCGATGAAGGGAATGAAGTGGAGGATCACTGAGAGACGATGTCACCTGAGGTGACAGGGAGGCTTTTTGCCCCTTTACATCCATAAAGCTGGACAGACTCGGATTGCTGTCTCCTCTGTCTGCCTCTCTCTTCCTCCCTATCCAAGGTTTCAAACCAAGGGGTACTGCTCCTTGAGAAGTAAACTTGGAGGGAATCCTGAGGATTATCTAATCCATATCCTCTTTCTAAGGAAAAGCACACCCAGGACCTTGGGGGACCAGGATAGAAGGACATCTACAGCAGCTCAAGCTTCACACTCAAAATTCCCACTTTCAGAAATGTTCGTGCAGAGCCCTGTAGCCTAAATTCAGTTCTGCTTGCAATCTGGATCCTGTGAAGATGGCAATTCTATAGTTAGAATATTTTTGTATTAATCTTTCATATTCTTGGAGACCACTTCAAAATTGTGGTCTTTATGGTACTACTATGAAACGGCTCTGAAAATTATATTATACCTACATTCAGCCTGAGTTGTGGATCTTGGGTTGATTGGCATCGCTTTAAAAACAGCCTTTACACAAATACTGATGATAGGTGGTGTTTTGTAATCTGTTGCTTTATTTTGGTTTTGGAACAAAATCAAGTGCCTACCTTTCTTAATCCCTACAGGATCTGCGCTCTTTTATTTCTAATCATTTTAAAACTATAGTTGAGGATATAGAAATTCCTCCTGCTAACACAACCAGTGTCTTGAGGGCTCTTAGTGTTTATTATAACCGATCATGTTTCCTTAGAACAGGGCTCAATCTTTAAAATCAGTTAGTTATCACCTTACAGCAGGACTCATTCTTCTTTTCTGACAGTTCAAAGTCTAACCACCCCTTTCTAAGTGCTGCTGAAAAGACCTTTCCCTGAAATTTAGTCTTTAGGGCATCCATTGATTTAGAAAGACCCTGGTTCAGGGTCAACAGAATTGCATGGGAAACAAAAGCCCTTCTTTTCTCCCCCTTGGAATCCTCAGTAAACAAGGCAGTAAGGCCTTCCCGTCCTTCCGTGGTATTTAGGTGTAGGTGCAGCCCATCAGGAACTGGTGGGTTCAGTGGTACATTTCAGTTCTTGTCACAGAAGAAGGGGAGATGTCCTTGAAAATTGTTTTGCCTGGTTTTCACCTGAGTTAAGAAGGAGGACACCGAGAGAGAGGGAACAGTAGGGATTTTGAGATGTTTTGATTTCTTTGCTATGTGCAGTGCCTTTGTCTTCGGACCTCAATCCTATAAGCGGTAGCAATATTTTTACAGGGCTTCCCATCTTCAATAAATTGTATAACAGTAATTAATTCTCACAGCATCCATTTGACTAAAGCATTATTATCCCTGTATTATAGAGGAGAAAACTGATTTGCCAAACCTCACAAAGAAAGTCAATGTCGAAGTAAGGATTATCGCTCAGGAGGGTCTAAAAGTCTAATCTCAGCTCTGAGATGCTTTTTTATTTTTAATTTTTCTTCTGTAAGAACAGATGCAGTAGGGATTTACCAGGTAAATTCACGGAGGGGGTGTGAACGGGGAAGCAGCTCTGCCCTTGCTGAGTCTTTGTGACCGTTGGGCCAGTGTAAGCTGATTAGATGTAGTTTGTTTTCCCAGAGTTCTCTCAACAGAGATACACCACTATAGGATAAATTCTTATAGGGTGAGCATAACCAAGAATTTTGGCCTACCTATTCCCACATAAACCCAGGCAAGGTGTAGGTTTGTTATTTATTAAATTGACTTACTTTTGCAAAGATTGGGTAGTTAGGATATTTATTTCATATTATTTTCCATAATGATGACTCATTTAACTGTCGGTCATTAATCTCAATCCTCAACGCTGTCATCCAGCCAAGAATTAGTAAATAAGCAAAAGAAAAGTCCCAGCATTCTACAAATGTTCCCTCCAATTCTGTAAAGCAGACATGCATTGCCAATGTGCATTGCTCATTGGAAAGCTGTGCAGAAACGGTGATAATAGACTTGCCCAAGATTCACCAGGTAAAGAAACAATGAAGACCTTAGAGTAAATCTTCTAGAGGCTAATATGCAGGAGCCCAAAGCTGACCTTCTGAGAGCAAGGGCAGAAAGATAACTGTAGCAAATACATTAAAATGTTGTCAATCCGAGGCCATTGTTTTCCTGCAGAAGCAAGTCATTTAAGTACTTAGGTAAGCCCTTAATGTCAACACTACATTATGGCTGTGTAATGGTTAGTGCTCATAATGATCAACCTGAGTATTCATGTATTTGTTAGATATTTATTGAACTCTGGTACTCTGGCAGTAAACAAGAGAGGACATGGTCCCTGCCCTCATAGTGTTTATAATCTAGGGAAGAGGAAAGTCATTGTATAAGAACACGCACTACTAGAATGATTTCAGCTTGTGATAAGTGCTGCGGGTGAGATGTCTGTTGCACTCGAGAGAGGACATCTGAGTGGGATGGTTTTCTTCACATGCAGGGATCGGAAACGTCAGAGGCTGGTAGGTGCCTGCCACATGGCTCCTGCAGTGCCCGAAAGGGTTAACCGGGGAGTGACAAGGCCCAATCTGAAGTTGCAAAAGACCCTTTAATTGTGCATTTTGAAGACTGAGGGGAGGTGATCGATGAAAGTGACTGTATTTGGGATGGAGGTGGAAAAGAGTATATGGTTTAATATCCTCTGATGAAAACAAGACAGTATTCCAGACATAATCAGAACAAAAGAACTAGCACCTTTTGAGCATAGACCGGGTGCTGGACACTGTGCCATCTCACTCGAACTCCACCGCAGCCCCATAAGAGCGAGAGGCTGTCATCTTTCTCATTGTGCAACTGGAGAAATGAGACTTTGGAGTGAGTAGTTAAAGCATTTGCCCCCGATTTCACTGCTAATGAATGGTATAGCTGGAGTTTAAACACAGTGGTTTGGCCCTAGAGTTCATTCTCTTAGACTTGAGATAATTTCTAGCAAATAAGCACTTTGCATTCCCCAACCAAACCTTTCTGAAGGATAGATAAATCACATGATAGCCCCAAGAAGTCTGATCAGGGTGAGCTATTCTTTACCCTTGTGAGTGAATCAATAACATGATATGGGTACAAGTCCCTGCTTTGTTTCTTTTTGACTAAATATCCTTATTCTCTGAAACATCTTCCAGGAAGGCGTTATTGATTGTACTGCATTTCAACGGTACATGTTGATTGTAAGGGAGAAATGTGTACGTTCTGTTAGAAGGCAGGTGCAAAACAATTAGAGAGAAATCAGGACAAAAACACTCCAAGAACTTGGCTTACCCTATTCAGACCGGAGGAGCAGCCCACATCGAACACAAGGCAATTTCAAGCAGTGAATACCCCGTTTTCCTCTGACAAAGGGACTGTGTAAATTGAGAAATGTGAAGGAATGCCAACTTGGAAATTTGAGCTTTACAAAAATATTTTGGTTTACATTTAATGAAGGAGCGTTGTATTATAAAGATTAAAGCATGAAAATAGTTATCTTTCTAGGAAGGATGTTTCTCCTATTCATGCTTTAAATAAGAATGGCATCTTCTCAAGTACACACACAGGTGTTCTTTCTCCCCACAATGGACCTGTTAGAGCAAGAGAGAATCAACAACAATGTGAAAGAACTATATCGGAGATGATCTTGCTGGAGGTCAGAATGACTAGAAGAAGGGCAGACTAAAGGAGGAGGCTAGAAGGAGTCTAACGAGAAAGCAGAAAATGCTATAGCGTCATAACGGTAGTAGCATGAGAAGACTCTTCTGGGGTAAGCTGGGCTCAGAAAATGTTTGCGTTGGTAGATAGGCAATTCACACAATCTAGACTTGGTGTTTTAAATTGTAGTTTTCTTTGTATTCTTTATTTAGTGTCCTAAAGAAAACATTCGATCAGGGCAAGGGCAAAGAGGCATAATTTCCACCAAAGACTTCTTCAAAGAGGAAGAAAGAGAGATTCCTGAGATGACGGGAATCCTTGCTTTCACTCATCCCTAAGAAGTTATATACTTCTTGACATAGCAACAAGAAAGATGTCCTCAGCAGATTTGTCACCTTTATGGATGATTGTTTAGAGGCAAAGTGGAGCAGGGGCCTGTTTTGACAGAGAAGGAAGGCAAGTTAGGAGGGTGAGATTGACTGGGGTCACTGGTTTGCCCTGTCCTACCTCGTAGATCGTATAAAACAAGCCTGCTTAACTGCAGTACACTGTGCATGAAAACCTTATTTTTGAAATGCAAATACATATGATGCATAGAAATTCTATAAAATGGAAGACAATTTATTTGACATTGTATTTGGACTCTAAAACCTGCAAGATAATTATTAGAGTACCTAGGGTAAGTAGGATACTTGGAGATTAAAGGACTATGTCAGAACTTCAGTGAGCCCATTTTTTGTTGGCTTAGTATTTTTTTATTAATTTGATTATTTAATTAGATTGTCAATTAGATGGTTAGTTTTCACTGTCGTCGTTTGTAATGGCCAAAAGTGTCCTCCTGTGTGCCAGCTCCTTGGAACCAGATGTGATGGCCATTCCTGCACATCCTCCCTGTTCAGCAGGAAAGACCACAAGGAACAGCGGCAGAACACGCTGCTGGACCTGTGTTAGCCTGGAAGCTCTTCAAGAACAGGGATGGCATCTGATTCTTCATTGTATTCCTAGTACCGATTGCTGTAATTGCCTCTGCCTCAAGATTCGTGGAAATATTACTAGACTTTTTCAACATCACCCATGCATTCATTGAATAGATTTTTAAACTAAACACCCACAGTGTGGCAAGCACTGTTCTAGGCCCTGGGAGTAAGGTGGAAATAGGGAACTGGTTCTCAAGAAACTTCTATTTTACTGGAGTAATAAGGAAATGAACAGATATACGAGAACAAGATAATTTCAGAGCGTAGTAAGTGCTCTTTACAAAAAGGTGTTGTGTGTTAGGGGAATAAGGAAGTTGCTTAAATTGGCAGATCAAGCAAGGCCTCTCTGAGGAGTGAATTTGCACCGAGACCAGAGCAGCAAGAAATCTACAGCTATGCAGGGATTTAGCAGCCTTCCAGACAGAGGTGCCAGATAGCCCGCAGACCCTGAAATAGAGTCTTTGGTGTGTTCCTGGAACAGAAATGCCAGTGTCACTGAGGTAGACACATCATTTTCCATTTAAGCACAGGGCATGAGAGTTTTTTGCCCTTTATGGTCAAAACCAGATGTTTGTCAAAACGACTCACCTTTTATCAAGTGAAAAGGGTAGGGCTCAAGTAAATTTAACTAGTTATCAGGTAACCATATAGAACATCATGTTTTCACAGTTAAATGGGTAGAACACTCCTCAGGGTATTTGCCCCTCCAGGCCTCTTGAGATAACATTTGTGATAAGTGTGCTGAAAAGAGCATCAGTTTTCCGTCAGTCCTCTGACTAGCAGCTACCCTTTCTCAAAACAAGTGCTTCACTTGTTTAAATGCCAGAAATCAGTAAACATTATTATAAACACATTTGCAATGAAATCATCAAAGGTATTTTCCCACTGAATGTGAATTAGTCATTGCCATGTTTTTAAACACTGTTGTCCAATTATTTTAAATAATGTACAGCATTTAACTATGTTATTCGCCTAGAGGAAATTGTGCATCAATGAAAATTGTCAGCTAAATTTTCTTAAATTATCTGATTTTCTATTGTTTATCTTATGCTTATTATCTTTCAAAGTTATGTATTTAGTCTGTATATCTATATAGATCTTTCCACTTGGCAAATTTTGATATCTCTCTGCTATGTGTAAAGTCTAAGTAATATGTCATGAACTCAGCTCTGTGTTATTTAGACTACTTTGTTGAACAGAAAGAGCTGTGTTAATTTTTTTTCATTATTATGAAGAATAGTATGGGAAACACATGAGGCATTTATAAAAGGCCTTTTATGTCTATGTCTGAACAAAATGTCCTGACGTGAAAATACAATGGAAATATTAAAACATAGTTTTTCCGTGAGGTCAGGTCTTATTACTTGGGAATGTTTAAAGAGAAAGCAGAAACCAGGCAATAATAGATTTAGAAATCCTGCAGTGTGGTCAGAATAAGATTGAGTTTGGTGAAATTAGTTTACGTTGAATATTCGGGGAAAGATTAGATAGCAATGTTAACCAAATCCACAGATTTTCCTGGGGTGAAAATATCTCATTTCAGAGAAACCTTATGTTAGGCAAGTATGTTCTTAGAGGTTGAGTTGAGGTTTTTTGTTTTGTTTTGTTTTTTCCATTCTTTATGGTCTTCCATCTGTTTTGGGGAAACCAGGTATTTTAAAACACTTTTTAATATGACAACTGTTAAAAAAACAAAATTATCTACTACATTTCGGGCTCAAAGGTAGACAGAATAATAAGCTTCCCATTTAGAAAAAAAGGAGTGTTGCTATTATTGTTTATTTTTATAGCTACTCTTCGTTCATAATAGTACAGACCTTTTTGGCTGAGTTGTTTGTCTAGACATCTCCTGGGGACAAATGAGTTATCCAAGCAGTATGATGTCGCCTTATGACGGAATGACTAAACAGGATGGAACCCCATTTCTTTGACATGTCCAACTACTGAAAGGTCTAGGTGCCAGGAAAACCCCTTTTTCCTTTGTTTTGCCAAGTGGTGCCATTCTATCAATAGATGCTACTCAGCAAGCAATTTTAAATTCTAGGTACCTGAGGGGATATTTTAGAAGAAGCTATTTAAACAGTCGTGCAGAATTACTCAGATAATGTGTATAACATACGGAGGGGACACACAGTGAGCCAGATCCACTTCTGCCCCCAGTCCTATGACCCTGATCCTCCTTTGCTTGGCTTCAGTCTCGTTGGTTCTCTTTCGCCATGTATATTTTTCTGTGCAGACCAGAAGTGAGGAATAATTAAATGCCAATAAGGAACTCGTACTAGCTGAGTGACCGAGGCAGCTTAACTTCTTTGAGTTTCTGTTTCCTTGTTGGTAAAACGGGGGTAATAACTAAGAACGATCTCCTGGGGGTGATGTGTGCACGGTCCATAATGAACCCCAAGAAACGTTAGCGTTGGTTATCATGATGAGGAAGGTGACGGTTGTAAAGGAAATAGGTTGTTTCTAGGGGTCATGTATTCCAGGCCTAACTCTGCACTGGCTTGTTAGATGGCCCTTCCCAGTGCCAGAAGTCCCTAGCGTACAAAAAGAAGGAGCTGGAAATAAGCTTCACCCCTCTGTGACATTTCGTGATTTGATTAATATAATGCAACAAGCTTGTATAGTGGAGTTGGCCTGTCATCAACAGAGATGAAAATAGGTTGAAAACCAACTGCGTGCCGCGTGGTGTTAGTGTGGGTTTGAGGATAACAAGAGACTTAAGGCCCCCTACTACATGCGCGGCGTGCTCCATGTTTTGTGCTGAAACCAACAGCACAGGCAGTGAGTGCCGCAGGAGAGGAGGCCCTGAACAAGTCCCAGGGCTGCCAAGTTCGGAGAAGAGAAGACAGGGGAGGGCACACTGGGCTGGGGCAGAGGCCGGTGCTCGGATCTGGCACGAAACCTGAGAACAGGAACCGATCTTTCACTGCATCGCACAAACCGACGGTTTGAAGATGCTTAGGTCGTCTAAGAAAACCTACGTCACTTTCTGTCATGACTGCCTTGCCTTTAACGATCTATAGTTTCTTTGCTTTTGCTCTTTCATCAGAACCACGTATGTGTTGCTTTTTCCTGTGAGGATTTTAAAAATATTCTGTTGAATATGAAAAGTTATATATACATATATGTGTATATATGTATGTAGGAGGGGAGACCCCAAAACACCAGATTTTATTTGTGAAAAAACTGTGTATTTATTCTTACATGTTTAAACTTCGGTCATCTTCAAAGTACTCTCTGCTTGATGCATTACACCTATGGAGATGCTTTTCTCACAGCTCAAAACAGTTTTTGAACTCGTCAATTTTTATATCTTTGAGTGCTTTTGCTGTTTTTGTTTCACCTCTTTCATATCAGCAAAATGTTTCCCTTTGAGGACTTTTTTCATCAGGGAAACAAAAAAAAAATCACTCAGGGTGAGAGGATGAAGCGGGAGGGCAGGGCACAGGGGTCATCCCATTTTTTATCAAAAATCACTGAACACGCAGCACAGTAATGGGCAGGTGCACTCATGAATCAGCCATCATGAAATGGTCAAATGCCTTGAAAGAATCTCCAAAAAACATTCACTGAAGCTGAACACAGCCTTTCAAAACAACATTAGCTGGTACACTGATGCCGATGGGTTCCTAGAACTCTTATCTCCTGGGGGAAGCCTGTACTACAGGGGGCCCACCATCTGAAAGATACTTCTGATTTTTTTTTTCTTTTGGTCCCCCTCGTATATATATGAAGGAAGTTACTGCTTATAAATGATTACTTGGAATTATGATTAGTATCACCTTGAGGATAAAATATGGACCAGTGCTCTTCACACCCTAGAAATGTAATGGAATATATTACATGTATATGATTTTTGGACAGCATTGCCTGTTTTCCTCTGTGCAAGGCAGGGTCCTATGCCGTGACATTAGATAAATGAATATGCTGTCATTGAAGCCTGACTTCAAAGAGCTAGCAATCTATAAAGGCAGATACTTAAGTATACACAGTTATTAAATATCTACAAGAAAACGGGAGCAGAAAATAAGGATGTATGAGCCTTTATGTAGTCTCTCTGTTTCCTTTTCTTTTTCTTTCTAATTATCTTTTAGATTCTTCTGTTATTCTGTAGTTCTTGGAAGGTGATTTCTGCCTGTTGTGGATTCTCATAATAGTTGTCTTCTTGGGGTGCTTTATAATTTTTTACTGTGAACTCATCTTCAGCCAGGTCCCCAGGAGCTCTGGATTGACTGGGTGTCCCTGTGGAATACTTTTTTGCATTTGCCTCTGTTGGGACCTAGTGGTTTCACATCAGGTTTTATTTAAAATCCCAGTCAAGGGCTCCCAAGGGTGAAAATATAGCCTTGACACCCACACATGCAGAGATTTGAGGTTCTTTTCTCTCAAGAAGACTCTTTTTTCCAGCACAGATCTGAGCAGACTGTGGGCCCGTGAGCAAAATTTTTTCCAGTCACCTCAGAGATGGGACAGTTCTTTTCACCACCAGGTTCAGGCAGAGAGCAAATCCTACCTTCACAGTTCCTGGACACAGTGCAGGTATCAAAACTCCTGTTCTTTCTTTCCTTTTTTTTTTGAGTTGGAGTCTCACTCTGTCGCCCAGACTGGAGTGCAGTGGCCGCTCCCAGTCACCGCAGCCTCCACCTGCTGGGGCTCTGGCTGTCCTTCCGCCTCAGCCTTCCAAGTAGCTGGAATTACAGACGCGTGCTACCACGCCCGGCTGATTTTTTGATTTATTGTAGAGATGAGGGCTCGCCAAGTTGCCCAGGCGGTTCTCGAACCCGCGGGCTCAGGCGATCCACTCACCTCGGCCTCCCAAAGCGCGGGATTCCAGGCTGAGCCACCGAGCCAGGCCTGTTCTTTCAATGGATCTCTGAGGCCGACATTCAGTCTGAGACTTCTTTGGGCCATTCAACTTTAGTGTCTGTTTTTCATTTGGGCCCTGAGTTTCCTCCATGTATCTAGCCTTTGGAGTTTTCCCTTCTCTGTTTTCAAGGTGGGCCACATCTATATTTTTAATTTTACTTTCTTTTTTTTAAGAAACAGGGTCTCACTCTGCTACCCAGGTTGGAGTACAGTGGCATGATCTGGGCTCCCTGCAGCCTCCTCCCTCTGGGCTCAAGCAATCCTCTAAGCTCAGCCTCCTGAGAAGTTGGGACTCTAAGTGTGAGCGAGTACACCCAGCTAATTAAACAAATTTGTTCTTTGTAAACATGAGGTTTTGCTATGTTTGGTGCCTAGGCTGGCCTTAAATTTTGGACATCAAGCGATCTTCTCATCTTGGCTTTCCAAAGTGCTGGGATTACAGGCACGAACCACCACACCTGGCCTGATTTTACTTTTTGAAAAAATGTCTATTTTATCCATCATTTTTATGTGTTTTACGTTCTGGGGGAGAAAGGCACTGCTTTTAATCAGGCCACCATATTCACAAGAAGTTGTAATCACTGGAGCTTTATATTGTTGAATAAGAGGAACGTTTACAATTTTTCTCTTACATAGAATGAAATTCTTTTCAGCCAAAAGTTTAGAATGGATAATTTCTATTTTTGTGGAAAATCTATTCTTACCAAGTATGAACCCAACTCACTGCATTAAAAATAAACTTTTCTTCTCGCCTTACTGTTGTAAATCAGGAGTCTTATTTCAGTAAGCAGATGAGCCTTTGAGTTGACATAGCATGGAAAATTGAGTCCTATCCAGACAGACACCTCTGTGCTGTGTCCCTCTGTGCCACAAACCTGGTGGGTCGAATGGACTGTCACTTAACCTTTCTGGGCATCATCTATAATGGGGAGACTGGTCACACCTTTTGAAACTTTACATAAAACTCATCAGAGTCGGGGGACTCTCTTGGATATGAGTGAGGGTTTCACCTCTTTACCCATTAGCCGCTAAGGAACCCCCAACGAATATTCTCAAGAGCCTTGGGAAGCAGAGTTTACAAATCACTAGACACCTCCGTCATGTCTGAAATGATCTGATTCTGGGAGAACACAGTAGTAGGCAGTGCTATTTGATTGTCAGCTGCTCAGCTGGCTTGGGTAATTTCTCCTACACGCTCCTGTTCCTCTTTAATAAAATAAAAAAATTCATTGAGTAAGAGATTGGCTCCTTGTTTCTTTCATATCTTTAAGTATTAAAACGATCATATTTTTCTTTAATGGGGACCATCCCAGGCAAATTGGGACACATGGTTACCCTATCTTAATGATTATATGGGGGAAAATCTTGGTAGAGTTTACTGCAATTCAGAAATACTTAATACTATAACAGCATGCGTTTTGTTAGCATTTGTCTACATAATTGTCACTTTAATAACAGATATATTTGAAGAGATTTCTATAGATTGGATAATTACCAAAAAAAAGACCTCTTTTGTCTCCATAAGATCTTTTGGCCACTATAAACTCTCTCAACGTTAGATTAAATGTAGCCCGACATTGAAAATAAAACAATACTATCAGAGTTTTCTTTCACCTTGAATATGTCCATACAGAAGAACAGAAACCAACTTTTGTTTTTTTTTTTTTGAGACAAGGTCTCATTGTGTTGTCCAGGTTGGTCTTGAACACCTGTACTTAAACAATTCTCCATCCTCAGCCTCTCAAATTTCTGGGTCTGTGGGTGTGCTACTGCACCTGGCAGTAGAAACCAGCACATTTAATTGTAACTCAAATGTGCCAAATTTCTAAGATGTTATAATACATTGTCATTTTAAAATGTAATTTTAATTGGGAGTGTGTTAATTATTATCCAACAACTGAATGTTTACTATTGCCATCTTTTTAATAATCAACAAGAAAAATATGGCTTTACTCATGCCTGTAATCCTAGCACTTTAGGAGGTGGCGGCGAGAGGTTTGCCTGAGCCCAGGAGTTCAAGACTAGCCTGGGCAACTTGGCCCAACTAGCCTGGGCATCTCTACCATAAATTTAAAAATTAGTCGGGTGTGGTGGCATGTGCCTATAATCACAGCTACTTGGGAGGCTGAAGTGAAAGGATCACCTGAGCCCAGCAGGTGGAGGCTGTGTTGGCCATGAGCATGCCATTGCACTCCAGCCTTGGTGACAGAGTGAGACTTCAACTAAAAAAAAATGGCTTTAAAGCAATAATTATAAAATACTTTATAACTCAAATACCAATGGACCTGGATGAGAGTCAAGAAGTCTTACCATGAAGCCCCCTCCCATAAGCATATCCAGCCCTAAACCATTAGGAGAGACAGACATCTTTTCAGGGTCATTGCCAAGTTATTTCAGACGGTAGTGAGGATTTATATTTTTATATTGAGTTCTTCGTCTTCTCCATTATATTAGTCTGTGCTTTGTCTTCATGTGCTGTGTTTAAAAGCAAAGATAAAATTTTCATTATCCTTCTATCCAGAGGTTTGCATTCTTTTCTTCAAGAGTAGTTTCTGTGTGTTAATAGCATGTAAATATGACAATCGAAGGTGCCTATCTTTCATCAGTAAGTGAAAGTAGGTGTGGAGTAACAATATTTCTTTCTTTGTCTGGAACCTGAAATTTTTGTCATAAAACTATAAAAGAAACTGGATAAAAATTCATAGTCAAATATCTCCTAGTACATGCTTACATCACTAATATATTTCATGGACTGTTCTTTTAAATAAAGAATAAAATAGAATTGCTTCTGCTTTAACAGTCTACCGACAGTTTATAACAATGAAAAGACTGCCTGGTATTTGGATACACGAGAAAGCTGTGGGTTGGATCCTTTTGGATATTTATTGCATTTTTAAAAATTGACTTCAGCTCAAATAGCAACAGCAATCTACTTCTTTTTTCCTTTAACATTTTATTTTAAATTGTATAATAATTACACAAATCCATTCTTATAAAAATGTAAGTAATATAGATAAACCACATCTATTTTATAAATACTTTTTCTCATGTTAAATTGAATTTAAGTTGATGGTAATAAAAAAGAGAACCTTTGTTTACCCAGATCATATATATTTGCTTTTTTTGCAATTATTTGTCGCTGTTCTGTTTTTTCTAGAGATACCTTTTGGTCATTCTGCATGGTCTCAGATGAGATGACATTAAAACAAAGAAGGCTGTGCTGGGCAGACATACTTTTTTGGATTAATTGAGATGTGGTAGGCATTTATTAAGGGTCATCCTTAATTCGCAATACACCTTCCTGGATGAAGATACATGTCAAATGTGTGTCGCTGGCTCCCATGATGATGTATTAGAGCTAATCAGTAGAGTTTCCTTCTGACTCCAGAATGATCTGAAATAAGAAATTGCACGAGCAAGTTTGTGTTCTCTAAAATTAACAAGAATGAATAAAAATAAATGAATGCTTTGATATGGAGGTGTATGTGGTGGGATGAATTGCTGTCTGAGATTTGCTTTGAAATACTTTAGGAAGAAAAGAAAGAATAGAAGGACGACACAGTTCTGGCAATAATTTTTTAATGTAGGTGATGGGTATGTGGGCATTAGTACTTTTGTTTTTGTCTATTTTTTTAAATGTTCACAAGAAAAAAGAATATATAGGAATTATTTTTAGGCAGCATAAGAAATATTAACGCAGAGATTTCATCTGAATGCAGGTCTTTTGACGGTGTTTGTGGAGCCGTGGTCTGGAGGTGAGATATGTGCATTACCTCAACACTACTTTGTGGTGTCATTTGTCTGCCTAAAGAAAGTGTTTATTATGTGACTTTTACCTTTTAAGAACTTTAAAAATATTTTCCCTTTACAAAGTCTAGGTTTATAAGACATGAGAGAGTTTAATTAAAGGAAAAAAAATAATTGAACACTTAAGGTTAGAGTTTTATTTCAGGGTTACCAAAACTTGCCTCTCTCCTCTGACTGGCATCACTTTCAAATGAAAACGAGTGAATGAAATGTGAGCATTGCCAGATTTCCAGTTTCCTTTCTCTTCTAAGATTATAGGTTGCATGACTCTAAGTTTGCGAGATTTTCCAGATGACCCCAATGGGGCATATTCACAGGTGTTAATCTCTTATAAACAGCGTATTATGATTTTGATTTTTTTTTTTTTTAGTAATGTGGGTAATATGTAAAGCGTCATTTTTGTTCAGGCAGTTTGATTCATTTAAATATATTTGTAGATTGATACTGGTCAACATTATAATTAAAGGTCATGCTATGGTGGTTTAAGTGTATTGAGGTAAAATGAAGGGGGAAACGCTGAACCCATGTTTATTACTGTAGAAGGAATATGACACTCCATTGCACCCTTATTATTTTTCATACCCTAAGGTAAATAGACTAATGACTGTTAAGAAGTCGTCAAGAGAAGCATGCAAACGCTGGGTGTATTATGCAATCAGGCTGGTGTCGCGTCGGAAAAGTCAGTAGTTGGGAAGGGGGAAAAAAAGTGACCTTGTACTCTCACCATTGTCTTTACACTGAGTAGAACAGATGAGATTGTGAATTATTCAGAGCACTGAAAGCTTATCATTGTTAGCAGTGGTGGCGGCGATAGAGGAGGGAGACAGGACTGTGTTAGTCCAAATGTCTGATTCTATTAAACATCAAAGGCATCTCTTCTTAAAACCATCTTGGGGAATTTGGGCGACATGGACCCCATGAAGAATCCTTTCCCCTGTTTGATACCTTTTTGGGAATCTGGGTCAAAGAGGCACAAGTTAATATTTAGCGTAATTTCTTTTGGAAATGCAGAGTAAAGGAACAAAGACACTCTAGGGAGAGGATTTGCCATTTCAGCGGGTGACACAGCCACATGGTTATCTCCCTTACCAGTGTCAGGGTTTGGGCTTGGGTTCCTAGTTTCTAGTTCGTTGATACTGTTATGCTGCTCCCTTACAGTTTAAATACTTACAGGCTTTAGGTTCCATACAGATGATACCTGATGGCCAATTAGAGGAAAATTCATTATACCTAGATTAATACTTGTTCGTACATATTTGGGAAGTTTGGAGAGCATGCTAGATAGAATATGGTACAAAGAATTCATTTTTCTATCACTTTTCATCATTTTGTTTTCTGAGTATGTTCCTTATCTTAGTTATTTTTTGTTTTGCGAATAGCTAAATGCTCAGCATTTCCATCCCACGTGTATTTTTTTAAGGCTCTACTATGTGTGTGGCATATGAGGTCTATAAGTGAAAATATAAGAGGAGGTTCTTGCTCTTAGGAAGTTATCAGCTAACTGGGGCGATGAAACCATTCTGAAGTAACAGGTGATTACAGGTGTGTATGACTTACAGGAAGCCAATCCTCTAAAAGGTCAGCAAGAGAACTAGTCATTTTAAGCTGAAGTGGTAGGAAAGGCTATAAGAAGGGAATAGCAACAGAGCTTTTCTTAGAAGAGTGGAACATTTGAGTAGATACAGACAAATGACATGCAGCCTGAGTGGACGCGTGGACTTGTGAGGAGATGTGTGCACAGAGCCACAAGAGGATCTGTGCATAGAGTCACTGTTTTCAGGGATGGATCAAGGCTAGACTAAAATCACTAAGTGATTAAAAAAAAAAAAAAAAAAAAGAGGGGCCTTTAAATACCAAGTTGCAGAAATTAAAATTGATCATTAAGGATGAGTGTTGTGGCTCATATCTGTAATCCCAGCACTTTGGGATGCTGAGGCGGGAGGATCATTTGAGGCCAGGAGTTCAAGAGCAGCCTGGGCAAAATAGTGTGACCCGCCCCCCCAGTTTCTACAAAAAGTTTAAAAAGTTAGCCAGGCTCAGTGGCTCAGCCTGTAATCCCGCGCTTTGGGAGGCTGAGGTGAGTGGATTGCCTGAGCCCGCGAGTTCGAGATCCGCCTGGGCAACTTGGCGAGAACTCATCTCTACAATAAATCAAAAAATCAGCTGGGCGTGGTAGCGCGCGCCTGGAGTTCCGGCTACTTGGAAGGCTGAGGCGGAAGGATCACCGGAGCCCAGCGGGTCGAGGCTGCAGTGGCCGGGAGCGGCCACTGCACTCCAGTCTGGGCGACAGAGTGAGACTCCAACTCAAAAAACAAAAAAAACAAACAAAAAGTAGCCGGGTATGGTGGCGCATGCCTGGACTCTAGCCTGGGCCACTGTGCTCTAGCCTGGGCAACAGAGTGAAATTCTGTCTCTTAGGAAAGAAACTGATAATTGATCACTAAAATCGATCATTGAACACTGATAATCCTTCTGTAGCAGGTGTCTCCTTGGGGGATAGGTGTACTTGCCAGGGCTTTGCTGGGCCTCCCCCCAGCATAGTCTCCTGACATGGGAGATCGTGGCTTGAATCATTTGCCCAGCACCCCATCAGCTTTCCTGCCTAGCCGCTGGCCCCCCAGATTCTTGCTTCTGGAAACACGCTAGATTGGAGGGCAGGTTTCTTGCTGGGTGTCGCCACGGGTAGGGGCAGGACAGCTTGAGTCTAGCTACCTTCCCCCACACCACTATGACATGGTAACTCGTGAAGACAACTTACCTTTGCTAAAAGGACAGGGGCAATGCCGGGGGCTCCTGTTTCTGCCTTTTCCTTGAACCTTTCATCCTCTGCCCCTGTCTTCTCCCCTTCTCGGGTAAGCTCAGTTCAGGTCAGAGAATCAGCTGGGGACCAAGTAGCTGTTCAGCTGGAGGCTGAGATGCCATTCTCCATTTCTTGCCAGCATGCCCTGTCTATCAGAGAATCTCCCTTCTTGGGCTTTGACTTGAGAGGGAGGAGGTTCTCTCCACAAACTGCATCTCCACGAGGCGGATGTATGTCCTCATCTCTGCCCCCATGCCCAGCCCTTTTTGTAGGTGCAAAAGGTTGTGGATGGTGCCTATTGGAAACAGGTCTACCTCTTGGTAAACCCAGAGACCATGTTTGGTCCTAGTTGTTGACAGTTCTTAGAATGAGGCACTCAGTCCTACTCTGTCCTCAACTTTGGTCCCTCGTGGCAAATTCCAGGCAGTAAGAAAAACCCCACACATTTTGCCAACTGGTCACTAACATCTCTCACCAGGATCACTACCAAGGACTCTGAAATGGTCTCCTTGTTTCCGATCTTGCCCTCTCCCCTTCCTTCTCAGTCTGTGGTTCACTCTATGCTTAGCAGCCAGAGAAATCTTTTTGAGATGTAAATCAGATTACATCCCAATCCAGCACAAAACTCTCCAGTGACTTCCATGGCTGCTAAAACAAAATGTGGACTGGGTACCTGGAGTGCCCCATGTCCATGGGCCCTGACGGGCCCTCTGTGCTTGTCACATTCCACTCTCACGTGTTCTTATGCCTCAGCCATGCAGGCTTTCTGCTGGTGTCTGTACTATGCCAGGCTTTTGCTATTTCAGAACATTTGCGTTTGCTGTTCCTTCCCCTTGAAATGCCCTTTCCCCAGATCTTCGTGTCTCCCTCTTCTTTTCGTTCCTAGTGAATGAATCCGTGTATCTGTTCAAACATCACTTTCTAAGGAATGCTTTTCCTGACCAGCCCAGGAAAGGTGGTTGCTCATCTCTCAACAGTACCTTTGTTTCCTGTTACCCATTTCTATTTTCTTCAATGTTCTCACCACTTCTGAAATTATAATACTCTATTAATTGTTTACTTGTTTTCACATAAGTTCCACGAGGACAGAGATTTTGTCTGTCTTGTTTGTCACTCTGCCCAGCATTTGAAAATGTGCCCAGCACATAGTGGGTTTTCTATAAGCAGCTGTTCGATGAGTGGATGGGCGGCTTTACTCAGCAATTAGTCCCAACTACTGCACAGCAGACATTGTGTAGAATGATTAAACAGAATGGATACTACCATGTCTAGGTGTTAGGTGAAGAAATTGGCTTCAGAGTGGAGTGACTTGTCCAAGCTTCTACACCTCTACTGGTTTCCAGTTGAAAAAGCAGAAATGAAGCCAAGTGTTGTGGTGCACACCTGTAGTCTCTGCTAGTTGGGGAGGATCACTTGAGCCCAGGAGTTTGAGACTGGGTGACAGAGGGAGACCTTACCTCTTTAAAAAAATTGAAAAACCAGAAATCAAAATTGACTGCCATAGAATCTAACTTCAAAGAGTTCGCTAACATCGGCTCAGAGCAACTCATGGATCACAGGGTGGAATACCAGGGTACCCATGAAGTCCCTCTCTTTGTGTCTAGCACATATACCCAAAGAAAAACATTGGAAGGGAACTGGAAATGTGGTCAGTCATTTAACTAGCAACTAGTTTTAAAGATTTATATTAAAACACACATAGATATTTGTGATGTGGAATGGAACATTTGTCCAATTTAAATAAAGGACTAGATTTCAAAGACCTGCTCTGTTTACAAAAGCCTGTTCCTGACTGCCTCCCTGGCTGTGCTTATGCCTGGCCTCTCTGGGTGTGCTGGGGTGAAGGTGAGAAACACCATGCCCTGCCACATGGCCCACACAGCGGCCCACCAGCACTCTGCACGTACACACACGCACACGCCTCACACATGTTGCAACACGGCCCACTGTAACAACCCCATTTGCTTTATGTTATCCAATATATTTTAAACAAAATCTTATTGGGGGAAAAGGTTGCTGGAAAGTTAAAGTTTGAGATGAGGAAAAATAAGATCATGTACATATTTTTTCACTTTCCCAAGTCAATGGGATCAATTTAGAAGTCAACTCATTCAACCGTTGAGTCCAATAAATATTATTTGAGAATCTTTTACATGAGGCTGAGAGGTGTACAGAAATGAATAAGGCAGAACCCTGGCCTTGTGGAAGTTTAGTGTAATGGGATGATTTCATTTTCCAGTGTTTTCGGAATGAAATCCAAACTCCCTAGTGTGTTGACCAAGTTGCTTCAGTGAATGGTTGGCTGTGCCTCTCCCATATAGATTATATCCAGGACCCCATAACAATTTCCCCTAACCTGTTATGTAGTTCTGTCCCTCCCCCTGAATACCTCATTCCTCTGCCTAGGGTCCTCTCCCAGCCACGCCCACTCCTACCCCTTCCTTAAGATGCTATCCAAGAGTGCTCCCCTCTGAGAAGGCTTCTCTGCCTCATCCTTCCTCATCGCAGCTAATCCCTCTAAATGTAGCTGGCTGGCTCCATGTTTACCTTCCAGCACTGACTGTGGACTAGCCAGTGGGGCAAGGTCTTGTATCTCCAGATCTCTATATGCCTGGCATTGGTAAGTGTTCAATAAGCGCTTGTTGACTGAATGATGAATGAATGAATGAATGAATGACCAATTGCCACATTACCCACTTCCTCTCCTATTGCGACTTTCAGAGCAGCTCTTGAAACCTGGTTTTAGCAGCAGAGACCTGATTTCTCAGTCCTGAATCTTTGAGCAGTTGCTTGAATTTTCCGCATCTGGGGGCGACTCTGCCACTAACTTATCTCTAGTGTTCTCCAGTTGTTGCTAGAAGTCATATGGTCATCAAGCCGTACTACATGTGGTGGTTTTTTCCCCTCGTTTTACATTTGAAAAAACCTTTTAAAGAGGAGCTTAATTTCACAGTATCTTGGATTGACAGTAAGTAGTATAAAGGGGAACGCAAGATCACTTGGACTGTTTGAGGAATATTCTCATAGGCTAGAGAACTCTGGCAGGTTTTCCACAGAGGAACACATCCCTGGCCGCATTTGTCACTGACCCCAGGTCATTTTACAAAGCTGCCTGAAAGAGGGGTCTCCAAAGGCAACTTGGAGACCAGGAGACAAAGCATGGAAGAGCCTGGTCCTCTTGGAGTATCAAGTCAATATAATAGAGTGAAGATGGAGCAGGACCTAGATAAAATTCCAGGAGATCACCGGAAATAAGGAACAAGAATTGGAAGTAGTATCACTGTGGGGGTGTCTATGTGTGTCAGACACAGGACTTGTTACATCCGTTCATCCTCACTGCCTACTGTGAGATGTGCTATTACCATCTCCATGTGAAAGTTAAGAAAGCAGCCTCAGAAGGTTATATGATGTGTCTAGGTCACAAAGCTAATTTAACTGTCAGAGCCACACAGAAACCGGTCTGACTTCAGACTATACATCCATCCCTCATCATGGGGTCTTCTCGGACGGAGGATGTGATAAATGAATGCAGACCCAGAGACTGAGGGGCAGAGACGCCAGCACAGACACCCCGGGAGAAGTCACATTCACATGGAAGAATCTCTCCAGGTACCGTTGGGTCCTAAACTCAGCTGTGTGTATGGGGCTTAGAGGAGTTAGGAAGACTCTTACTGTATCCTGCAAGTCACATTTGTGTTAATCTTCCCCAGAATGATTTTCTTTGTAATCTTATTAAAACTTGGATGTCTCAGATAAGGGCCCATAAAAAAGTTTTCCTCAAAACATTTTTTTTTTTTTGCTTGTCTTTTTTCCTTTTCAGCCCGTGAAAAAGCTGTTTTTGCCATATGAGTGCCTTCTGTTGTTTATGGAACAAACTACAATGCTAAAGAACAATTTGGCCCTGCCATATTTCTTTTAATGGGAAAAATATGATGCTATAAAGATTTATTGTACGAATGTAGGATATTAGAAGGTGGGCATATTGATACCTGCAATTAAGCCTAGAGAAAAACAAAAACACAGTCATCTCCAAGGAGCCCTGTGACTTGGATAGGTGTCACAGAAACATGTCCAAGGCATTCCACCCTTGCACACATTTGGGAATACTTCTATGTAAAATCCACCTTTAAAAAATGAACAGTGCATGTCTCGGTAATAGATTACTTGTCTCAGAGAGTTAGAGTTTGGTCCCTTAGGATCTAGCCAAGTAGTAGAGATGTTTTCCTAAAATATTTCTCGTTCTATTTTTCCACTGTTACAAAATGTTAGCATTCTGTGGCTATTATCTGTATTGTTTGAAAAGGATTGTGTCTACATCAGCCACCAATTCAAAAGGATGTATGTTTTTGTCATAATTCCTTTGAGATCACGGATTGGCGTGGTCCCACGGGTAAATGTTTTGATCTTTTCTCCACCTCCCTCTCTCTGAAAATAGGCATCCAGTCCTTTCCGTATACCAGGCTTTAGAGAGTACGTGCCCAGGCATCCGCTCTCTGCCCTTAAAGAACTTATAATGGGTTTGAAGACACTCATGTCAATCTGCTGAGGGAGTGCTTGAAGGCCCAGGTGAGTGCCACCCAAAGGTTTCCCATAAGAGAGGACCTTGGCTGGGTGTGGTGGCTCAAGTCGGTAATTCCAGCACTTTGGGAGGTCGAGACGAGAGGATTGTCTGGGTCCAGTGGTTTGAGACCAACCTAGGCAACTTGGCGAGACCTCGTCTCTACAATAAATAAAAAAACTTAGCCAGGCTTTGGTGGCATGTGCCTGCAGACCCAGCTACTTGGGAAGCTGAGGCAGAAGGATTGCCTGAACCCAGTAGGTCAAGGCTGCAGTTGCTGTAAGCGTGCGTGCCCCTGCACTCCTGCCTGGGCGACAGTGAGACCCTGACTCAAAAAAAAAAAAAATAGGGGACCTTACAGCTGCAGCATGAAGAGAGGTGAACCAGGGAAAGAGGCGATTTTCCAAGTCCAGGGCTCAGAGACACAGAGAGGAGCGTGCACTGTGCAGTCTGGGCGCTGGGCTTGTCGTCATGAACACAACCAATACCAGCTACCTCGGCGGCATGCTTGCTTATGTTGGAGACTTTCGTGGGTCTTCACTACAGTCTCACTTCAGCCTTGCCACATCTCTGTGAGTTAGGACTTTTTATCCCCATTTTTTAACAAAGAACTGAAGCTATTAAAAGTCAAGTGATTTTCCTAGGATTTCTTTTTTTTTTTTTTTTTGAGTTGGAGTCTCACTCTGTCGCCCAGACTGGGGTGCAGTGGCCGCTCCCGGCCCCCGCAGCCTCGACCTGCTGGGCTCCGGCGATCCTTCCGCCTCAGCCTTCCGAGTAGCTGGGACTACAGGTGCGCGCCACCACGCCCGGCTATTCCTAGGATTTCACAGCAAGTGAGTTCTACCGTTAGGGCATGAACCTAGTCTGCTGCCTATCCTATGATGCTGTCATCCTCCTGTACTGCCCCATGGGCATCTTTGGTTGATTCAAAAGCAATCTCCCTCCAAACCAGACTTGCTGACAGCAGCAAAAGCAAGGAGAGAGACCTGTTATCAGAGTCCATATGGCTTTGGGAGCTGGATAGGTGAAATGAACCTTCTACCCAAGGAAACCTGGAGACCGTCTCTCTTCTTTCTCCTGTTCTTTCTTCCTTTCTTGCGATATGAAAGTTGGCCAGACCCCATGCATTTACATAATGAGGCTTGCAGCCTTTCAAATGAATCCTGACACCTTTCACTAAGGGGTGAGAATGGCGATCATTTTCAGTGGTATTCTAGCACCTTGTGACCCTGGATGAAAAACAGAAGAGTAGACAGTTTGTCTTTGACAATCTCGCTCTAGTCTTTCTAGACCTCTCCAACACCTCATGCCTCCTCCTCATTCTTCTGAGGCCCCCCACCCCAAATCCCTTCCAAATTTCCCTCCCTTCGGCCCTCCTCAATCAAAACTCTCTTTCCCTGAGCCCTCAATTAATTAGATCTGATTATCTAATTAAACTAATTCGCACTGAGGTATGAATGAGGCTTAACCCTCCCAGGGGATATTTGCATTTTAAAAGAGGAGCTTGTTAACCCAAATGCCTTGACAATGACAATTAATGGCCCATGTGGGGAGATATTTGGGGAGAATGGGGCTTTTCTGTGCTCTCTGCTTCCCTGGCTATGACCGGTCCAGGTTAATCTCAGGATTTCCTCTACCAGTGAACCAAAAGTGTGGGCATAATCTTGGCAGTTCCCCACCATCTGTGTCTCTGGCTTTGACTGTTGACTGAATTTAAAGAAAAAGAGTGTCATCACTCAAGAAGAGGGTTCCTACTAATACTGTGAAACTTTAGTCGTGGTTTTGAAGCACCTCCTTCTCTTAGACTCAGCCCGTGATTCATGGAGGCCCAAGGATTCCTAGTGCCAACATTTTATGATTTCTAGATTGAAAGATCTCTAGGTTTAAGATCTAGACTCTAGATTTCAGATTTTTCCGTCCAGGCCACATCGATCACTGTGGTTGCTGTGAACATTCAACATTCATTTTGGGTTTCTTTTTTCAGCCTAACTTTTAATCCCTAAACAGATCCTGTGTTTTCAGTGAGAAGGATAGAAGCATTTGTATTCCAGCCTTGAATTGACATGGGGCAGAAGTTGACCAAAGTGAGAGTAGGGTGGAGGAAGAGGCAGCTTTGAAGGTCCTCATGGTAGTCTTACTGTGGCCTCCTCTGTGAAGAGATACAGAGGCCATTGTGTTCTCCAATGCCTGAGAACTCGAAGTAAAAGAGTACATTCCAGCAAGATCCAAATTAAGGAAATGCCCTGGGAATCCAACCCCAAATCTGCCCTGCTGCTGACCGCGGCCTTGTATTTACCAAGGCTGCCAAATGTTATCATTTTTTGTCAAACTTTGAATTCCCCTGTATAGACACAACCTAAAAATGTATGGGATACTGTTTCTTTAAGATGTGACTCAGAAATCCTGAAAATAAGAAGATGGACAAGTATAATGCGTATGCCCATCATCGATTGCTTTGTTAAAGTCTCTTCATGACACAACTACTTTTGCCATAATTGTGCCATACTTATTCAAGCTTTGTGCATCGTTTCTTATTTTTTGATAAACTTAAAGGCTCTGTATTTTTAGGTCCAGCCCACATCAGTGTTAAGAGGTGGGTGGAGGCAGAGGCTGCTACAATTTGAAACTATTGATAGAGAATTGGCATTTTCCACTCTATTTTGAGTGATGGATTAAGAAAATTATTTTATGTAAATGCTAAATGATTTTACATATATTCGTTCCCTCAATATTAAAATTAATTAAATTTTCTGGAAAGATAAGAAAAAGGGCTGTGTAATATTGATGATATAAGATATAGTGTCACATTCACCCAGGAATATATATGGAAACAAGTGATGTGTATGTGTTTTCTTGTCCTCACATTAAGATTGTAACCCTCGTAGTAAAAACAGGAATAATAATGCTGTGAGGCTTCAGAAAGCAGAGCTCATCTGCAAGAGAAAAACAAATAATATAACAGGAAGCTGTAAAAATTGTGATTAAACCTTTCATCCGATTGTTTTTCATTTCATATGCTATTTGAGTTTTTATCTTTATGTTTTGCTTCATGGAAGAAATAAATATGACATCTGGACAAGGCATTCATAAGGGAAGACAGAACTGTTTACCATGGGCACTTTAACCGTTGGGGCCTGAAAATTAAAATAGGAGAACTGACCAGCTAAGGACAAACAAAATTGAGTTATACTTAAGTGACGTGGGTTTAGACCATAATTTTTTTATTTATTATGAAATTGTCATTATCTATTACATTTTATTTTATCCCAAATATTTGTTTCACCATTAAATGCATGAAAACTCTTTTTGAATATCTGATCAAAGTTGGTCCTTACCAAGATACAAAATAAATCCTAAAGGGATTATATTTTCTTTTTTTTAGAATTTTTTTTTTATTTTAAAATTGTGGGGTACAGTTAAGGGTTAGGTATACAAATATTCACTGTGCAGGTACCCTTGTTGATGAGGTGTTTCCCCCTTTCCCCAGACAGATATTGACTACCATTAATCCCACCTCCCTTCCCCTCCCTGACCCCCATAGTTTTCCATCCATCCTTTTCTTATAGTATTACAGTAGTTGTTCAAGGTCCACTTATGAGTGAGAACATGTGATACTCAGATCTTTGTTTCTGTGGGAGACCACTTCTAGTTCCATCCAGGTTGCTGTGAAATTCATGCTTTTGTTCTTTTTTATGGCTGCGTAATATTCCATTATGTATATGTACCACATATTTTTAATCCAGTCCTCTTTTGATGGACAGTATGGTTGGTTCCATGATCTTGCTATTGTGAACAATGCTGCGATAAACATACGTGTGCAGGTATCTTTTTTATAGAGTGATTTGAGTTCTTTAGGGTATATTCCCAGTAGGGGGATCGCGGGGTCATATGGAAGGTCGATTTTTAGAGCTTTTAGGAACCGCCACACGGTTTTCCA
>CAUYQG010178410.1:0-40874 GCA_963574415.1 Tarsius wallacei | reverse complement strand
TATGTTGATATAAATAATTGGCAACTCATTTCCTATTAAATTAGTCCATTTAAAAATTAAGTAACTGATGCTGGTGTTTTATCTTGGGTTGCCCCAGAAGCAGACCCTGAGATGCAGCTTCAGGTCTAAGTCATTTATCTGCACGGCACAAGGAATCATGGCAAAGAGAGACAGGGAACGGAAAACAGCCCATCAAGAGTACGTTACGAAGTCAGTACCACAGTGGGTGAGGGGAGATTCGTTCTGTGGATTGTTGTAAAACACACACTTCGATGCTCATGTATTCACCATCTTCCATCAATCCCACAAATACTGCAGGTCAGAAATGCCTTCTGCGTCTCAGGAAAAGCCCAAGCACAGAAACACAGGTGCCTGCTGGAAGTCACCTGAGTATGTCAGAATGATACAGTCCGAGAAATACAGGTAAGACAAGTATCTACTATAGCTGGTGAGGGCACAGTGAGACTTGTACTCTACACATTCCTAGGGACACTGTGAAGTGCCACAAGTGCTTGGGAAAGACACTTGACACTATATATCAAGAACCTTTGAGGTGCCCGTACTAAGGGCGACTCTATGAAAATGATTATGTGCATATTCATCACACAGTTACTTCGGATGCGAAAAAATAAGAACTAATTTAAATGTCCCACAAGAATGGTTAGGAAAACTATGTCTGCTGGATGAAATTTTGCCACTACAGTT
Organism: Tarsius wallacei; assembly: GCA_963574415.1. Taxonomy (NCBI): domain Eukaryota; kingdom Metazoa; phylum Chordata; class Mammalia; order Primates; family Tarsiidae; genus Tarsius; species Tarsius wallacei. The sequence continues at coordinate 40,169 of CAUYQG010178410.1, read as the reverse complement.
GAGAATTATAAAGATTAGATAGCTGTATGAGAGAATATTTATAAAGGAAAAAGCAAGAGATGAAGGAAGGCAAGGAAGGAGGGAAGGAAGGAGGACAAAAGGGAAATATTTCAAAACGGTAATAACATAATTTATGGAGGAGTGGACTTATGTATTTATACCTTTTATTCTAAAAATAATGCCTTTTTAAAGGCACTTAAGCATTCGCATGAATACTATTTTTAAATATTTTATTAATCTCTGATATCTGTACATAACGTTTGAGGCTACATATAAAACCTCACTGTCATCACAAAAATCTTGTGAAATAATTGAGTTTAGTATTGATGTCCTTATTCTGCAGATAAGGAAACTAGGCTCAGAAAAGGCCAAGTGGGGCCGGGCTTGGTGGCTCAGCCTGTAATCCTGCGCCTTGGGAGGCTGAGGTGAGTGGATTGCCTGAGCCCGCGGGTTCGAGACCCGCCCGGGCAACCTGGCGAGACCTCATCTCTACAATAAATCAAAAATCAGCCGGGTGTGGTAGTGCACACCTGTAGTTCCAGCTACTTGGAAGGCGGAGGCGGAAGGGTCGCTGGAGCTCAGCAGGTCGAGGCTGCGGGGACCGGGAGCAGCCGCTGCACTCCAGTCTGGGCGACAGAGTGAGATTTCAACAGACACACACACACACACACACACACACACACACACACACACACCAAAAAAAGAAAGAAAAGGCCAAATGATTCGAAAGCAATGGAGCTGTGATTAGACTATATTTCTTCTGACTCCTGGCCCAGAGCTCTTCATGAGAGTGGTGAACATTGGTTATGCTTGCTTGAACAGCCTTCCTTTTGTAATAACTGAATTTCTTCTCTTACTCCTTTTTTCTCACCCCCTCATCTTCAAGGGTAAGCAGTTGATCCAAGACTGGCTAGTGAAAGTTCAACACACAGAGATTGGCACAGAGCGAGGCATGGAATACAAGTTAGGCCAATCAAAGTCAGCCCAGGACTTGGAAAAGAGATGGCATCTCCCGTTGGGAGTGGAAACGGTTAGAAACGGAAAAGCCTGGACTTGCTCATGGCCACAGTTTGTGAGCTCATAAAAGATCCTGCCTGAGAGCGAAGAAAAGTCAGAGGAGAACAGGGGTAGAAATGGAAAGAGACCGATTTCTGATAACATAGTTTAAGAACTCAGATGTTCAGATCCTGCTATGCCTCAAGCCAAGGCCTGCCACTGACTTCTTCAGAGTTGTGAACCAGTGCATACCTTTTCCTTTTAATTAGATGGGGTTGCTCTCATTTTCTTCTAAAAACATCCTGACTGATATGGAAGACAGTTGTTGTTATGGATAAATCTTAAAATGTTGAGTTGACCAAGTAGAGGTGAACAACAGGATAGGGAATATTCCTTCAGCAGTAGCTGTAAAGTAGTCCATCTGTGCTATATAGCAGAAAAGCAAATGATTAAATTGTTACCTGGAATAACTTCAGACCCAGGATATGCATCTACTGAGGCTAGAACTTTAGGGAACTTGGTAGGAAAAGATTAGAATGATGGAATATTTTAGCCAATTCTCTCAGACTTGCCTGTTGAAAAACAAAGAAAGAAAACACAATCTTGATTTATGTCTTTATCTAACAATTCAAGACAGCTGGGATTTGAATAGCCACAAGCTTTAAAAAGTGAGAAAGGAAAATTCACCACCCTGAGAAAAAGTTAATGCAAGAAACCCAGGGGGGTTAACAACAACACTGCATGTGAGAATAGAATCTGGGAGAAGCCATGAATCTCTAATTCCTTCCCAAGAACCTTGAGTGCTATGCTCTGCCTGAAGAAGGCTTTGAGAAAATTTTCCTTCTAGAAAAACCCTAAACTTGGCAAGCAAGTGCTTGGAAGTACTCAATCCCTAAGCATTCCCTCCATCACCCAAAACTTCACCCATGGGAATTCGGTTGCTAACCTATGGCAGCCACCAAAAAAGGATCTTTCCCAGTATTGATAGTATATTTCAAGCAGTTTACTTGGGAATAACAAATTGTTAAGTAAAATCCTAGGCTGGGCATGGTGGCTCATACCTGTAGCCCCAGCTACTTGGAAGGCTGAGGCAGAAGGATCGTCTGAGCCCAGGAGATCGAGGCTGTGGTGAGCCCTGATTGTGTGACTGCACTCCAGCCTGGGCAACAGAGTGAATCTCCGACTAAAAAAAAAAAAAGTTAAGTAAAACCGTTCATGATGCAGATTGAGTAACTAAGCAGCTCACTATCCTTCCAGGGCAGGAAGAACTTGCAATCCTCAATGAGGAGAATCACTGTTCATTCATTTTTCCCCTTTTCCCTTCACAAAAGAGAATTGTATCGAATTTTATATTTTTTTATTTGCTCCACCATTGTCTATTATGTATGTCGAAAATGGTTAAACATATGTACCACACAGTCACTGATGGCTGGACCATGAGAAGCTACATCTGAAACTGATGGAAAGACAGGCACAAAGCGAAGACCCTGCCGGAAATACATAAAGTAAATGTGCACCACATACATTTGTAGAGGGGATAATGCTGTTTTTTCCGTGTAGGAAATAGTTTTTGCATGTTACGTAGGAGGAATGCATGTATTAAGGGAAATGTGGAGACGGATGAGTGAAAAGAAAGTGTGTGCCCTTGCTGGACAACTTAGGGTGAGATAAGGAGATACGTTGATTTTTACCTGCCAAGCATCCTGATAGGAGGACCCCTTTTTTCCTTATGGGTCTCTCCATTTCCAATGCATGAAATTTGCACGGATTGTCCCAGTTCTTGGGACATAGTCTGACCTTACCTTTTAGTTTTCTGTTTTCCTTTATTTTAAAGACCTTGCCTTTCACAAGTAGAATCCACAATTGCTGCTTAAGATGCAGGCGCATGAACCAAAGTATGTCAGCTTGTAGACTGTAGCTAAAAGTATTGGGAAATAGAGCTTCTGAGAATGAAATCAGCCACTGAGGCAGAGATGAGAGGAATGGAAAGAGAAATTCTTCATACCATTGTGTGAGCACCTAAGTTTAGTCATGCCCAAAGCTCATAAATACAGCCTGCACTTCTCAGCCATCTGAGCCAACTAATTCACCTTTCTGCTTCAGTAAGTCCAAGATGTGCTTTTAAAACTTAGTGTTCTAACAAATAAAAATAGATGTCCAGCCTTATTCTTCATGTCAATGATTCGAACTTTTAATTTATTAAATTTCTCAGGAAAAAATAAGCTTGCACAGAAAACCTTCCTAGTTTCTTAAAATTCACACAGTCAAATACCTCTTGTCCTAATAGTATGACGATTTCCAAGAAAAGCAACAGCTGGGAGGACGTATTTGGTTCAGTCGTGGAAGGAGAGTTGCTCTCAGTGCTACGGGATGAGGAACGTGTTGTAGGAATCGGACCTTACCCATCTGTGAGAGGAGCTGGGTGGTTGCCAGTTCAGAGGGAGAGCAGGAGGATCCAGGAAGGAGGAGAATTCTGCCAAAGTGCTGGTGCAAGTCGGAAAGCCAACGACTGATGACTGCAGGGAAATCTGAGAACAGCAGCATGCACAGCCACCAAAGTGAGAGTGTTAAGGGGGGGAACAGGTGAAGGTCTAAGGGAGGCTATCCAGGGTTCTTTTGAGCTACAGCCTGTCACTGTGGCCACAAAGACCTCCAGAGAGTAAAGGCTACCATTTCGCATGTGTGCCTTTCAAATCTCACACATATTCTCTTTGGGTCAGCTTTAACTTAGAATCTTACAGGGGAGAGGATGCTGGGAAATGTGGTTCTCAGACTAACCTAGCTGACTCAGAACAATCCCCAAACAGTCCTCAACTGATCAACTTGATGTCAACGCATTAAGACAAAAAGAAGCCCATGCGTCTGCCTCACGTGATGCAAACCCGTCTTTCACAACTGAGAACACGCTTTTTCTCTCCCCAGGAAAGGATACACGAAATGCCATCTTAGGGAGATTTCTTCTTCTGAGCCATGCTCCTCCTTTGGTATCCTGCAACTAAATACTGAATTATCAGTTTAGACACTGTGAATAGACCTTACTTAGATAGTAAGGGAATGGGAGAAGGAAAGAAGGGAGAAAAAGGACCAGCTAATATATACACAAATAAATTTTGTCCAAATAAAGAAAAAAAAAACCCATAACTACAACATTCCTGCAACTGGTCACATCATCATAGCCGGTATTTATAACTTCCTTCTGCTCCTAGCTATTCTGTAATCCCCGTGTTCTCAGAAGGTCCCTCAGCTGGTGGGGGTTTTGGTCCTGGTCGCGTAATCAAAAGCTTTATTTCTGAAGGGGCCGTACCTTTGCCATTCCCACCTCTGTTGGTCACTTGCGGTGTTTTTATTAAGTGATGTCACAGGACATGGGAGGGCCATGACACCTCAGACCACCTCCCCCCATTTCAAACATATGTCTCTTTCTCCAATGTATTTCCCCTTGATGGTAAGGATCAATCACCCCAACAGTACAATAACCCCCTCTTGGCCTATTTTTTGGGTGGCATGAGGAGTCCACAGTGGCCAGGTGTCAGTCTCCATAAATGGTTTAGGAAAATCACTACTGCATCCCCTGGTAGAAAGATTCCTCTCTTGGGAGCTAAGACCTTCAGATGAGTAGCGCCAAATGTTCCAGGAATAAGAAGCAAAAGATATTGATAGCCACGTCTACATCCACTCCTTAAAGCTTCGCTATAGGCAAAACAGTGCTGTATAGTGTTCTCAGATTCAGACAACATACCTAATCCTGAAGGATTTAGCTGCAAAATGTGTTGCGATTCTGCTGGTATCATAGCTGAGTTTTCTGTGATGGCCTGTTCTATCAGTGAATCCTACGAACATGAGATCTTTGACATACTGCAATTGTTATCAAATAAGTTCATTGGTCAGAGGCCCTGTTGTGTAGAATTCTATGATGTTGAATAAGGCATTAGGTATGGTTGCCTTGGATCCAGGCCGACCATGAATGATGGTTTTGGCAGAAGCATTACAGGTAGGGAAGGAAAACATATCCAGAGAAGTATCTATCTAGGGAAAATAAAACACCCAGACTTCCATGATGAAAATGGTTCAACATGATTACCCTGTCAGCAGGTGGCTGACGAGACTCCCAGGGAAATGGTGTCATCTTAGTGTCTCCAGTTTTCTCCGCCGGCTAGCTGAATGTTCACAGGGGCTATGGGCAGATCAGCCTTGTGCTGTTGAGCCCGTGCACCACCTCCATCCTTGCTTCCACGGCCACTTTCTTTGTTCATTTGGCTAGGACAACAGTGGCTGGGGAAAGATACGGACTGATCATGCCAGAGGAGCAACTTTTCACATGATCAGTAAATCTTTTGCTGGTGTCGTTCTTCAGTGAGCACTCACGTAGATCACAGATAACTTCACACTCTGAACACAGTCAGAGAAGTCTAGCCACATGCCTCTTCCTCACACCGTCTTGTGACCAGTTTCTGATTGTGTTCCTACCTAATCTCTGACTATTCATCCAAGCACAGCATATGAGTCAGGGCAGATCCAAGTCTTTGTACATCTCTTCTTCTAGGTAAAAATGACAACCAGGTGCGCCACCCTGAAGATTTTCCTTAGCACTGCTCTTTATTTAGAGTTAGCCCTGAGTAGTCTGGCTGTCCTGCAAGCTTTTCATTTTAGAGGCGTGCTAGCATATTGTGCAGAACTGCCTATAAAGCAGACCCAGATTTTGTTCCTTCGTGGTCAGGTGGGTCATAGGGAGCATCTCGTGAGACCACAGGAACAGGCTGAGATGGAGGAAGCAATGAGGCAGAAATGCAGGCCATGAGCCTCGGCGACACTTACCCGTGCACTTCAAAACCTGCTTGAACTCCATCTTGCCACTACCTTCCTCTGGCAATGGAGTGCTGTTGGACAGATCCAGTATTTGGCTTGGTGCGCATGCTTGGTTTGTGACAGGTAGCACATGTGGCTTGGTAACTTAGTAGACAGTGGTCAAGCTTTCAGTCACCTGTGGTTTGTCCAGTCACAAGTCTGGAGCTGTTTTACAAAAGAAGAGTTTTCTGCAGAGAAGGCAAAGCTTTGCTCTAAAATGGTCAAAGCTCTGTTCTAGGATTTGCTTGTAGGGACCTGTCAAGTGTTCCACACAGCTTCCCTATGTCCCCAACGCTTTGGACTCCAGCAGTTCTGCGCGTTCATATAGCCCAAGTTGTAGAGCGGCTTGTACGGCAACTTGGGCCTCCCACGGGGCCTTCCCTTCTTCCGGTCCTGCACAGAATTGGCAGCTTTTAGAGATTCTAGGTAAATGAGTCCGAATAACATGTCCAAAGGAGACATATGTTGCACCCCAAAACCCAAAGGGGCCCGCAAGGTGCTGTGTCTCTTTCTCAGTGTTAGAAGGGGCCAGATGCACTAACTTGTCCTTCATCGTCAAAAGGATATGTCAACATGCTCCAAGACACTAGAACTCAATAAGTTTCACCAAGGAAGCAAGCCTCTGAACTTTTGGGTGATTTCTATATTATGCACATCCTTGCATTTCCAAGGCGATGAGTTTTTCTCTTACACGTTATGATGAGACCAGCCTCTTCAGAAGTATCGACACTAATAAACAAGGGCTAAATGACAGCCAACAGAATCTTCAAACCAGACACCAACTAATGTTTGGAAAGAAAGCAGAACACTAAGATAAGAAATAGAACCAAAGGCTGAAGTTCTAATGGAAATTTGAAAGGAAAAGTAGGCCCGCAGGATAGAAAACCACAACATTAGGATATGAAATTATCTCCTTACATCAAAGAGAGAATGCCACATTTAGGACTATTTCTATAAAGCTTTTATCTGCTTTCTATTTTTTTCTTGATTTTCGTACTTGGTATCTCTCCTACTCTCAATCTAAGTGCTGAGTGAGTTTTATCAATTATCTCTGCTATAATATATCAAGTTATAATGCCTCTCCGCTGTCCACAAGATAAAAAGCTAACAACTCATAGCCAAAAAGCTCCTTCACATATGGTTTCCAACTGTTTTTACAGTCTTGGCTCTAACACTTCACCTTAGGCAACCTAATCACAAGTCATGATGAATTCCTGACCGTTCCTGGGAAACGTTGTGTGTTTTCTCAGCTTTCAGTCCTCACACATCTCCATCCCTCTGCTGGGAATGACCTTTCTCTGCATCTTCCTGATTATTCAATTCATCCTCAAGACCCAACTCCAGTACCCTCTCTTTTCTGACTTCCTTGATTTCCCTCAAACAAGAGGATCAGTCACATCTCTGGGTTACCCCCTACACATGACTCATAATTGTTAGCGTGATCATCACAGAGATTGTTGCTGGTGTTTTTTTATCTGTATGTGGCGATTTCAGTAACTAGAACAAAAGAGGAGAATAATAACCACTTGCTGTAGAAATAAATTAATGAATTTGTTACCTTCTGGTCTACCCAGATCCTTCACTGTAGCTCCTTACCTATTCACCTGTACTTTACTGTAGATTTTGTTTAAAATCTTTAAGATAAAATTTGTTTTTTCAAAACAGCCATGCAAACAACTATCTAAAGTTACAAACAGAGCACTCTTTTGAACCGATTTGTTTAAAGGTCACTTAGAAAAGTCTGACATTTAGTGTTTAATTAGTTGATTTTTGGGTGGACCAGTCTTGCATGAATTACTATACAAGAAAGAGGAAGAATTGGCTTGTTAATTAAAATGTGGATCTTTTTATAGTTTACTCTGTCAAAGCTATATGCTTACCCTGAAATAATAGACTTTGTTTTCCAACATGCCGACTGTGCGACCTTTGATAGATAACTTCACAACTGCTCAGTTACAGTTCCACAATAAAATGAAGTGAAGATAATAATTATTGCCCATCATACAGGTTTATCGTAAAATGAGTTTCTAAAGTGAGTACAAGTACTATTCAAATGGAAGTATTATGAGTATTGTGCTTAACAAACATATCGGTACACTTCGAGAGGTATTCCATGGACAAACTCTGTGCTCTAAGATTCATTCAACATTATATTTCTCTTGATTCGCACAATGTCTGAACAAAATAGAAACCTAATTAACACATATTTAAATATTTGCATTTCAAAACAGATCACTGAGACAATGCCTGGAAGATTCGGGAATCTTTGATTTACAGTCGGAATTAATTATATTTTGTCATTATTGTAGGCTAATCTGTTACCTTCATCAAAAGAAACAAGTAATTTGTAGGCTTAATTCCAGCCCATGTAAATCCCAACTCTGTAGTACAGAATTTTAAATTGGCAAATTTGAGGAATCTATGACATACTAACTTCTGATTTTTTTTTTGAGAACCACAAATTCTCAGTTATATCTGTTGACCTACAAATACAAATGTCCACCAGAAACTAGAATACACTGACAATCCATTTTCCCTCAATTAGAAGCACCTTGTGTCACTTGGCTCCGATTCTGTGAGTTACAGAGATAGCCAAGCTCCAAGCTCCAGCTGGCCTGGCAGCTGCTTTGAAATAGCAGGGTGGCACAGCCGTAATCGTGGTGACAGAATTGGAAATATAGCTACCCATCAAGGGAAAATCATCCTTCCATTTATTTTTTCATCTTCTGAAATCTCACCTTTGTCTTGCTTTATATTCATAGTTCAATTCTCTGTGGAGGAAACTGTAAATTAGATTCCTTAAAAATTAATCATGTTCACTCATTTCATGAAGGTTTATTGAGTTTTTAATAAGTGGTAAAAGAGCAGTGTGTGAGATCTGGTAATTTACAGAAAGATAAAGGGTTCACTGTCATCTTAGAGAGATGGACCTGTGGACAGCTTGTGTCCTAAGAGGAACAAGATGTAAAAACAACTAATTTCACGAGAGAGAAAGAGTCAGGAAAGGCTTTTCAGAAGAAAATGGCATTTGAACAATCTTGAGAGATGAGTGCACCAAGCTGATGAGTTCTGATATCTCTAGATTGAGGGAACTGCCGGCATTTAAGGGACAGGACCAGCTTAGTGGATCCTGAATACAACCAGTAATTTAGATTCTTGTAAAAAACATAAGTGTTTAGAGATGGGGAGCAGAGTACAGGGCGGTCAAGGTAGCCAGGGGATAAATGGAGAGATGGTCGGGGCAGATCAAGAAGAGCACTTTTACCTTGAGGGTAGCCACTGCACCTGGGCTCTAAGTGACTGTATCAATCAAGAATAGACCACAAGACAGTAATTTGAACAGGGAGAGTTTGATATAAAGAATTTCTAACTAAAACAGGGTTTGGAGTAACCAATAAATAGCTAGTAAGTAAAAAGGACTCAAGTGAATATAGGGATAGTAGATATAAGGAGTACCTGCCATCTCTTAAGATGCGATAGAGCCCAAGGATAAACCTACCTCTGTCCACTCTCCACCCAGCCCCAGCCCAGCTCTAATGGCTGAGATCCAGATCTTGTTGGATGGGAAAGAAACGGAAGTGGCTCCCTGGATGCAGAGAGGATGCCATGATGCTACACTGGTGGAACTTGCTGGAAGTACATCCTCTGGGTACCAGGGAAAATTATTCCTAGGGAGATGACTCACTGGAGATGCTGCTAAAAAACTGCCTGAGGAGAGAGATGCCAAGGAAGGTGCTGGCCACTGTGTTCTGCTGCCAGGTATGAACTGCAGAGCCAGGCACCGGAGAAGCTGCCTGCACTGGAAAGAGCCTGGTGCTGCAGAAGTCACTCGTGTGCGGAAGCCTGACAAAAGGAACACCCTGGAAGCAAGAAGGAAAGCCTCTTCCCCCTGCAGCGGCTGTCCAATGGCCCTAGTAACGAAGCTTAACATCAAGCCAGATACAAAAAAAACAAGCCGGGCTCGGTGGCTCAGCCCATAATCCCGCCCTTTGGGAGGCTGAGGTGAGTGGATTGTCTAAGCCCGCGGGTTCGAGACCCGCTTGGGCACCTTGGCAAGACCTCATCTCTACAATAAATCAAAAAATTAGCCGGGCGTGGTGGCGCGTGCCTGTAATTCCGGCTACTTGGAAGGCTGAGGCGGAAGGATGGCTGGAGCCCAGCGGGTCGAGGCTGCGGTGGCCGGGAGCGGCTGCTGCACTCCAGTCTGGGTGACAGTGAGACTCCAACTCAAAAAAAAAAAAAGAAAACATATTTAACTGGCCCATCTCCATTTTCACAGAGCAGGAAAAAGGGTGAATTTAGAGCTAAGCGGCTGCAGTGGAGGGAGCAGGAACCCAGCATGACATCCCGAATTCACAAAGGGCTCAGGGACTGGCACCATCTCTAGAACTGGCGATGAAGGCAGAGGTTAGAAACAAAGGATGGGTGGAAAGTTGTTTAAGAAGCAGTGAGATCCAAAGACTCCTTCCATCGTTTTCTGCCCTCCTTCAACCCAGCAGAAATACTGGAGTTTTAGTCTTTGAAGACAAAACAGCAGGTCTTTGGACTGGGAAATGCCAGGCACAGTGTGAAAACTGGGCGAAAAGTGGACATAGAGATAGGGAATATTGAATGCTGAGACCCCGGCATTCCTTCCTTATGCCTTCTAGAAGGCTGGTTCAATGCTGACAACTTTTTAGTTTGCCATGCTGAAAATAAGGAAAGACAAGGATAAGGGAACATCTGAGGAAGGCTCTGACATGAACAATAGAGACAAAAAGAAAGGAAACAGAGACATCAGAGGGACAAGACAGTTCAAATGTTCTTGAGAAAAAAAGGCAAATTATATCATCCATGAAACAAAAACAGGGTGGTAGATAAACAGGGTCATTTTGAAAAGAAACAAATAAGGAACATAATAAAAAGCATGATGGCAGAGAAACAAAACTCAATAGTAGCAATGGGTGCTAATGTTAAAAAAAAATCCAGAAATGAGAGTACAAAGGCAGCAAGATGAGAAATGAGAGGAAAAAATTGGGAAAATAAGATCATTCAAGAGGTATAATATTTGAATCACAGAAGTTTCAAAAAGAGATGTTAGATTAAACACTAACCAGGGAATCATCAGCAAAATAATTCAAGAAAAGTTTCCAGCACTGAAAGACATAGTTTACAAATGAAAAGTGTCTACAAAGTGACAGTAAAAAAAAAAGAAAAATAGATCCACACTCAGGCCTATAAGTGAAATTTCAGGGTAACAGACATAATTCTGAAGGAAAAAAAAGAAGATAGTATGTTAGGCAAAAATGAGCCTAATTAATTTCAGGCATCTCAGCAGTGCCACTGGTTTCTAGAAAAGAAAGAAGCGGCACCTTCAAAGTTGTGAAGAAAACATCTTTCCAACATAGAAATCGATGTCCAGCCTGCCAGTGTTATGTAAAATAAAGACATCTTCAGGTATGTGAATTCTCAAATATTGTATTTCCCATATTCTCTTTCTCAGGAAATATCAAATATGCTCCGATAAAACAAGGGAGGAAAAGAGGAGATCAAGGAAATGGGACACCCAAATTAGTGGAAAACCATGGCAAGAAAGAGAATAACTCAAGAAGAAGAAGAAAAAAAAGAACGACAGAGGCTGGAGAGGATGCAGGGAAAAGGGAAGTCTTCTACATTGTTGGTGGGAGTGTAAACTAGCACAATCTCTTGGTAAAACAGTGTGGCGATTCCTAAAAAATCTAAAAATTGACCTTCCACATGACCCAGTAATCCTCCTTCTGGGAATATATCCAGAAGAACTCAAATCATTCTATAAAAAAGATACCTGTACACACATGTTTATTGCAGTATTATTCACAATAGCAAAAACATAGAACCCACAGTACTGCCCATTGAAAGTGGAATCGATTTTTTAAATATGGTACATATACACAATGGAATATTACACAGTCATAAAGAAGGACAAAATTATAGACTTTGCAGCAACTTGGATGGATTTAGAGTTTATAGTACTCAGTAATCTTTCACGGAAACAAAGAACTGTGTACCACACGTTCTCATTCATAAGCAGACCCTGAACATATATCATAATACTATAAGGGATTAGCAGTAGCAAGTCACTGCCAGGGGAGGGGAGTTCATATAACATCAATTAGGCACCTGATCTCAAACCAAGGGGGGTGAGGACCAAAGGGAGGCTCAAACGTTACCTGTACAATCACTTGTATAACGAATCCTGAATTGTACCACACATCTTTAAAATAAAAATAAATAAAAATACCCTGATGCTAAAGAAAAAGGAAGTTCCTGGACAAGTGCTTTGCAGTGTCTCTAAAGAGCAGTCTGCTCAACTAGAAAAAGAAGGGAGCTCTCCAAAGGTATGACTCCATAGAAAACGATTGTTGAATTGCCTGATAAGAATGCTCATGGGGAAAATGGTACTGAAAAGTTGTTGGAAGCTATACAAAAAATTAGCAATATTTTTACATGCATCAATCTAATGAAAAAACAAGGCTACTATTAACATCAAGAAAAATCAAAAGGAAAAAGGAAATGTAATATCTGTGGCTGAATATTTCTAAAATATTCAGCCACAGATATTAAATAATTATAATAATTTAAGCAACAAATTAGATCTAAACAAAGTATGTTTTGCTTGTTTGTGGCGATGAGGTCTTGCTATATCACCCAAGCTGGTCTCAAACTCCTGGTGTCAAGTGATCCTCCTGCCTCAGTCTCCCAAGGTGCTGGAATGACAGGCATGAGCCACTGTACACAACACAAAATCTTTTGCTATAACTCTATTGCAGGAAAAACAGAGGGAAAGCGAAGGAGATGCAAATTTGAGGGAGCAAGATCCTCAACCATCATATTAGAGAGTCAATAGATAACATCTAAAATGGAATAATCAAATATAAGTGGGTATTTATATTATTTAGAAACTTGATATCATATAAATAAAAGACCTCTAAAGTAGTCCAAAGTGACTACCTCTGGAGAAGGAAACTGGAAAAAAGCATAGCAGAAAATTGTTGTATTTCATCCTGTTTGATTTATAAACCACATGTATATATTACTTTTTCCAAAACAAAATTAATCTTGAAAGGGCACGAGAATGAATTAGTTGAAAATATTGTTTTCATATTCACACTCATTAAACCCATGTGTGTGGGCCCAGCTCAGTGCTATGCACTGGGCATAGGGTTGGAATAAGCAGAGTTTATAACCTCACAGAGCTTCGAAGCACAGGATGAAAGACGGATGGTGAGAATAGCAGATTAGAAATTAGAGGACACTGCCACAAATGCTAGATGTGCAGTATGAATTGTAGCATGGGAAGTTCAATCGTCTAAGGGAAACTTACAGAGGAAGAACTTACTGAAAATAAATGTTTTTGCAGTTTGGAAAATGTTGTTTAAGCAGGTTGCCATATCATCTCCTTGATAATAGCAAGAGATGCTTTTTTTTAACTGTCTCATGTGTGATACCCATACTGGCTTTTACCTACAGCCTTTGATTGAATCCTCCTAATGAGGCAAATCTTCTTAACCTCCCTTTACAGATATGCTGAATCATAGAAGCTTTAAGAACAAAAGAGTTTCACATCTGTGCAGATGGCTGGCACACAGTTCAGCCTCAAAGAGAGGTAATAAACTCGATTATCTTTGGCGGGATTGGACAGTATATTTCTTTGGGTTGCAGTCAAGAAGAGTTGGAAAGTCACTGCTGTGGGTTTCTAGAACCTCCCCATGCTTTTGAAATGGACCTGTGCTTCATCCACGTGGGAATCTGCATAATGAACATTTGTATACCTAACCCTGAATTGTACCCCACATCTTTAAAATAAAGAAAAAAACAACAACAAAAAATAAATGGACCTGTGTGCTGGAACATGAAGATGTCTTTGTCACATGAAATATTCCTTTAAAAATTGAATTGCAACTATTTATTTATACAATAGTTATCAAAGAAAGTATTTCTTCTTTTTTAAAAAATGAATGTCTTAAAATTTGCATGTGAATGTATTCAAAGCACAATCAAAATATGCTTAAATAGTCTCTTCTTTTGTAATTCCTTAAATGCTAATATAATTAATTGTTCTCTTAGGATATTCTGAATAATGTAATGTAAACTTTAGATTCCTAATTCAATTTTTCTGGCAATTAGTCATTGTATATTTGCCATATTTGTCTCTTTATAACCTAAAACAAAAGATAGAAACTGAATAATAACATGAAGCGCTTAACTGTATTTTGTATTCCTTCTGCCATTCTATTATTGAAGTCCTTTGAATAGGGTCCACATGTGCTCTATATAACTATCACAATACCATATTCTAAATTGAAATGAAATGATAGACTCTATAAATATTTGATGTCCTTTCTTCCTATTATTCTGTAATGTATGCTTTCATTTGCTGTCAGGTGACCATTTTGAAAACACTAGAATGATATTTCATATTTGCAAAAAGATTTACTTTTTATACTGCTTTAGAAATGCTTGGGAAATCAAGAGTTCAGCTGTTGAAAGTCTGTAAATCATTGTTTAAATTTTAGAAGGTTTTTTAATCCTCGCCATAAAAGTCATGAAAGTTTATTTACATATTTAAAATTCACTGTGAATTTAATTTCTGACCAGAAAATGAATTGAGAGTTGTCTTTCAGCTCTTATAATTCCCATGTGTGTTTCAAATTAATTAAAGTCATGTCAAAACAGGTCTGTTGAAATTAAATTATTCTTGTTTCTTCTTTTACAACACATTTCCAAAACTGGGAGGAAAGCGACCTAACAAAATACCAGCAGCAAGCCTTCTGTTCTCAAAAACATGAATGGTAAACGTTCTACAGGTACACAGAGATCTATTTTACAAATTTAGTTCTGTCATTCACTCGTCTAAAACTGACCTGCAGAAAAAGTAAACAACAAATGAAGAAAGGCCGTGGTTGCAATCTTTTTCCCCTGCATCTTTCTGTCTAAAGCAATTGCTGCTTTCTATTGTATACTATGTTATGTATAGAAGTCTCAACTCCTACTACAATGGACCTCTTTGAGGAGAAGGCCCTTTTCTTATTTATTTTTTTATCCTCATAGCACTTAGCTCTGATTTTGTACTATTTAGCATTCAACACATTACTTTCATTGGGTTTTTTTTTTTCCAATAATATCTATCCATTCTTGAATGCTTGAAAAACAGTCAGGTTAAAAAAAAAAAGAAAAAAACAGCTTTTCATTAACGATGCCAGAGATAATGTTTTAAAATATTTCCCCTCTTTTGTCTTTTTTCTGTTTGTGATATTTATATATACATATATATGTAATATCTATGTATTTTATACATTTATAGTTATAAGCATAATATTCACATAGTGTGCTTATGAAGTTAGACATTAGAACATGAAAAACCATATTATTTTAAAATTATAGTAAACAATTGAAGAGCTGCATTATAGCTCATTCAGTGCATATTACAATATTATTTTGTTTTGAGACGTAACGTTTGTTGCAAACTAGGCTGTGATTCCAAATCACGCCTTCCCCTCCCCAGATCACCCTCCCACACCTGCTCCCTCGCCCCTAGTGCTTTTTGAAATGTAGAGTCATTTTGAGGACAGACGTGAGGTAAGAGATCTGGTGATGAGATCACAGCTCAAGGTGTGGGTTTTAGGAGATATCGTGTCCAACCAAGAGACCTTCAGGTGATCCACCGTTCTGAAGTACGAGATCCTAGTGTTCATTAGATGCCAGTTTGTTCTCCTCCTTTTCCACTTTGACCACCCCGTTCACCTTATCAAGAAGAGGAAGAAGTTTAGAGCTTTAAACAGCTAAAGACTTGATTTGCCTCAGCTTCTCTCTAGCTAACATTGTCACCTCCTATTTATACTTTTCATCGGGATGCTTCCATTAAAGGAAAATGAGCCTTCGGGAGAAGATTCTTGCTCCTGGGACTTTACCACCCAAGGAGGAGAGCTCTTGACTTTCCAAGGGGCACCCAGCACCATCAAGATAGGATCTGCCTCTTCTCCACACACTTGACCCCATTAACCACCCACTGTCCTAAATACCAGGTGCTTTGTTTTGTACTATATTTACCTTTCTACTTGGCTCTTTTGAAGCTGGTGGTCCATTCGGATACTTTTTTATTCGGGGAGGGATGGGAAACGGCCACCCAAGTTCTGCCACGCACACTACATTTTTTGGCATGTCCCGCCCGTTTCAACACCCAGGCCCAGATCTCAAAAATTTCTTCCAGGTTGGAGACCTGAACCACCATCTTGTACAGAAGAAAAGTCCAGATATTAATGATTTCAGAGACAATTTTCATATTTTCAAATGACTATGGATTTTTACATTGTGTTTAGACAATTCGGCCTGAATATTTTTAAGGTTTAAAAACTTGAAGGGAGAAGTAGTTGTTTTTTCAAGTGCTCAAATTCCAGCAAACAAACAAAATTACAAGGTATATAAAGGAGACAGAGGAAAACAAGGCACAATTAAAGGAGCAAAACAAAAGTCCATAAACCAATCCTAAAGAAACATAAATCTGCAAGCTTCCTGAACAATAATGTAAAATAACAGTTATAAAATTAATTAAGGAGCTAAAGGAGAACACAGATAAATAGTTAAACAAAACCAAAAAACAATCTATGAACAAAATTATAATGCCAAAAAATAGATAAAAACTATTTAAAGAAAAAAACAAATTCTGGAGCTGAAAAATTCAATAACTGAATTGAAAGCTTGTTTAAAAGGATGCAAAAACAGCCTTCATCAGCAGGAAAAATATTCAGCAAACTTGAAGACAAGTCAGTTGAAATCATTGAGTCAGAGAAGCAAAAATAAAAAAGAATGAAGAAAAGTGAGAGGCATCTAAGGGACTTATGGGACACTATTAAGTGGACCAATATATGTAATATGAAAATTCTAGGAGGAGAAGAGAAAAAGAAAGAAGAGAGAGTTTGTTTGAAAAAGTAATGGTCAAAATCATCCCAAATCTGAAGAAAAAATGTACATACAGATTCAAAAAGCTGAAAAAGCTTTAACAAGTATAAATCCCAAGAGAACAATACAGAGACATATTAAAATTAAACTTTGAGAGACAAAGACAAAAAAAAAAATCTTGGGCACAGAAAAGCGATGCATCACATGCAAGGGAGTTTCTATAAGATTATCAGTGAGCTTCTCAGCAGAAACTTTGCAGTCTAGAAGAGAGTGGGATGATGAATTCAAGTGCTAAAAGAAGAAAAAACTGCCAACAACATAATACTCTGTTCAGCAAATATATCCTTCAAAAATGAATGAGAAATGAAGATCTTCCCATACAAACAAAAACCGAGGTAGTTTGACCAGGTCTGCAAGAAATGCTAATAAGGACAGTAGACAGCAATATGGAGTCATACAAAAATGTAAGGAAGTTTGGTAGAGGTAAATTTATGAGCAAACACAGTAACCTGCATTTTTGTAATTCTGATGCAGAAAATCTAAATGACAAAACATTTTCAAAAGCTATATAGCTGTTAGTGAGTATGCAATATATAAAAATGTAAATTTTAGCATGAACAACCTAACGTAAAGGAGGCAGAGTTCTGTTCTATACCTTACAGAACTCTATTCTGTAAGGAATAGAGTTTTTTTGTGTGTAACTAACTTGTTTTCAGTTCAAAATGAAACGTAATAACTTTAAGGTGTTTTATGTCATTGTAGTGATAACCACAAAGAAAATGTCTGTATAATATATACAAAAGGAAATGAGAAGAGACTCACTACAAAAAAAATCAACAAAACATGAAGAAAGACAGCAAAGGAGAAAGTAGAAACAAAAAAAACTTCAAGATATACAGGAAGCAATTAACAAAATTGCAATTGTAATTCTTCTTCCATCAGTTATTACTGTAAATGTAAATAAAATAAATGGCTATATACAAAATGTCTGTGTTCTCCCAAAATTTACATGTTAAAGTCCTAATAAATGTCCTGGTACTTGGAGCTGAGGTATTTTGAGGTAACTGGGTTTAAATAATTAGGTTTTGAGGTAATTAGGTCAAGAGGGTAGGAGTCTTTATGATGAGATTAGTGTTCTTATAAGAGCTAACACTACCTCTCTCTCTACCGTTAGTAGATACAATAAGATCTCAGCTTTCTGCAAGCCGGGAAAAGAGAGCCCTCATCAGAATCCAACCAGCAAACCCCTGGTCTCAGAATTCCCAGCCTTCAGCGCTGTGAGAAATAAATTTCTTTTGATGAATTCTTCAATGTCCCAGGCTTCTCCTTTGTGGGACGTTTTTGATGACTGATTCAACCTTCTTACTTTTGACAGATCTATTCAGATTTCATATTTCTTTATTATTCAGTCTTGGGAAGTTGTATGTTTCTAGAAATTTATCCATTTCTCTCAGATCATCCAATTTGTTGTCATACATTTGTTTATATTCTTTTACAATCTTTTCGTTTCGGTAGTGCCCGTTGTAATAGTCTCTCTTTCGTTTCTGATTTTAGTCATTTGGATCGTCTTTCTTTTGTTTAAATTTAACCTAGTTAAGAGTTTATCCATTTTGATGACCTTTTCAATAAACCATCTCTGACTTTTGTTAATTTCTTTCTAGCCTCTATTTCACTTATTTCTGTTCTAATCTTTACTATTTCTTTTCTTTTGCTGACTTTGGGCTTAGTGGGGTTTTTTTCCCCTAGTTTCTTGAGGTGTAAATTTTGGTTGCTAATTTCTTCTATTTTAATATACACATTTACAGGTACAATCTTCCCTCCTTGTACTGAAATCACTGCATTCCATACGTTTTAGAATGTTGTGCTTTCGTTTTCCTCTGCTGCAAGATATTACCTAACTTCCTTTGTGATTTCTTTGACCCACAGGTTATTTAAGAGTATGCTGCTTAGTTTTCACATATTTGTGGATTTTTCGGTTTACCTTATTCTAGTGATTTACAGTTTCATTCAATTGTGATTGGAAAAAACACTTTGTAAGATTTCAGTGATCTTGAATCTGTTAAAGACTTGTTTGCACCTGTTAAAGACTGATTCTCTGGCTTAACATATAGTCTATTTTGGAGAATGTTCTGTGTGCACTTGAGAAGAATATATACTCTGCTGTTATCGGGTGGAATGCTCAATTAGATCCAATTGTTATGTACAGATATACCTCAGGGATTTTTGGTTCAAGACCAAATATCACAATAAAATGACTCTCACAATAAAGCAAATATTGCAATAAAGCAAGTCACAAACTGTTTGATTTTACAGTGCATATAACAGTTATGTTAACACCATACTGTAGTCTATTGTGTACAATAGCATTATGTGTAAAAAGTGTATATCCTAATTTTAAATAATGATTTATTGCTAAAAATGCTAAAGATTATCTGGGCCTTCGGCAAGCTATAATCTTTTTGCTGGTAGAGAATCTTGCCTTGATGTTGCTGGTTGCTGACTGATCAGCGTAGTGGTTGTTGAAGGCTGGGGTGGCTGCAGAAATTTTTAGGAACAAGACGACAATAAAATTTGCCACATGAATTGACTCTTATTTTCACAAAAGATTTCTCAGTAGCAGTCAATGCTGTTTGATAGCATTTTACCCACAGTAGTCCTTGGCCCAAAATTGGAGTCAAATCTCTCCAACCCCGCCACTGTTTTATGAATCTTATGCAGTCTTCTAACTCCCTTGCTATCATTTCAGCAATGTTCACAACATCTTTATCAAGAGTAAGTTTCATCTCAAGAAACAACTTTCTTTGCTCACCCATAAGCAGCAACTCCTTACCCTTTCAAGTTTGATCAGAAGATTGTCGTCATTCAGTCACGTCTTCAGGCTTTACTTCTCTTGCTTTTTAAAAAATATATATGCCACATTTGTAGTAATTTCCTTCACTTAAGTCTTGAACCTCATAAAATCATCCATGAGTTGGAATACATTTTTTTCCAAATTCCTGTGAATATTGATATTTTGACCTCCTCCCATGAGTCATAAATGTTCTTAATTGCATCTAGAATGATGAATCTTTTTGTTTTTAATTTACTTTGCCCAGATCCACCAGGGGAATCAGTCTCTATGACAGCTATAGCCTTACAAAAATATATTTCTTTTTTTTTTTTTAGTTGGAGCCTCACTCTGTCGCCCAGGCTGGAGTGCCGTGGCACACTCACAGCCACCTCAGCGTTGACCTGCTGGGCTCCGGCGATCCTTCCCATACCTTTCTTATATTATGCTTATATTTGGATCAATTCTAAAGCATTTTGGCCATCAACCAAACATTACCCACTGATGGAATGAAGTAATAGTCATTCTTGTCAGCAGACAACATCATGGCTTTTGGAGAAATAAAAAAAAATTAGCACTGAACTGAGAATGGGTCAAATTTTCTGAGAATGACGGTAAATTTCTTTTTAGTTTGAGTTAGAGTCTCACTCCATTGCCCAGGCTGGAGTGCAGTGGCACACTCGTGGCCACCCCAGCGTCGACCTGCTGAGCTCCAGCAATCCTTCCACCTCAACCTTCCAAGTAGCTGGAACTACAGGCACATGCGACCACGTCCAGATAATTTTTGATTTATTGTAGAGACGAGGTCTCGCCAAGTTGCCCGGGAAGGTCGCAAACTCGCAGGCTTAGGCAATCCACTCACCTCGGCCTCCTAAAGGGCTGAGATTACAGACTGAGCCACCGAGTCCAGCCAATATATTTCTTAAATACTAAGACTTGAACAATCAAAATTATTCCTTGATCCAAGGCTGCAGAATAGGTGTTATATTAGCAGGCATAAAAGCAATATTAATTTCCTTGGTCATTTCCATACGATCTCTAGAGTGACTAGGAGCATTTTCAATGAACAGTAACATTTCAAAATAAGGCAAGCACAGAAAGACAGATACTGTATGATTGCAGTCTTACGTAGAATTTTCCACACATGTCCTCATAAAAGGAGAGAAGAAAAGCCTCGGGTTGCTGGGGGGTAGGGGAAGAAGTAGAGATGTTGGTGAAAGGATATACAGTCACAGTTAGACAGGAGGCGGAAAAGAATTGTACAGAATAGGCAAACACATGGAAAAACTAGTTAAGTGATTGCCTGAGGCTAGAAGGTGAGAGGAAGAGGATAGAAGTGTGTGTGTGTTGGGAGAAGAGATACGTGAGGAGTAACTACTAAGGTAATAGAGTTTCATGTATGTATGTGTGTTGTGTGTCAGTGTTTCACTCTGTCACCCAGTCTGGAGTGCAGTGGCATGATCACAGTTCACTGGAGCCTTGGATTCCTGGGCTCAGGTAGTCTTTCTGCCTCAGCCTTCCAAGTATCTGGGACTATAGGCATGCATCACCATACTCGGCTATTATTTTTTTATTATTTTTTTGTAGAGACACAGTTCTGCTGTGTTGTCCAGGCGGGTCTTGAACTCCTCGGCTCAAGCAATCCTCGCACCCTGTTCACCCAAAGTGCTGGGTTTACAGGCATGAGTCACCGCACCCTGCCTGGGGTTTCTTTGTTGGATAATGAAAATGTTCTAAAATGGATTGTGGTGATTGTTGCTCAGCTCTGCGAACATACTAAAAACCACTGGGTGAATGGGTGAATTGTATGCTATGTGAATTGCATTTCCATAAAGTTTTTAAATAAAAGTATTTAAATACCCCAGAAATGATTAAGATTAGGTGGTGCGGTTTTGTTTGTCTTAATTTTTTTTTAAAGTCTCTTTTTCTTACTGAGGACAGTAATGTATTTGCTTCCAATGCGTCCTTGAAGTTTAAATATCATGGGAAGGAAACTTGAGTCCTGTGCTTACTGATAGAAATAAATTTTATTTCAGATTCAAATGAAGAATAGAAAATATTGTCATCACAGTGCATCAACCTCCTAACCAAAAATTAGCTGTGAAAGATGTTTTGAAACTGGATATGGAATTCATGAGAAAAAAAAATCTCTGATGGGAGAGCTTAGGTTATTACTTGTGTGTGAAATGCCAAGGCACATAATGAAAAAACCCCTAAAGATAAATCTGTGACAGGAAATATAGCAGTCATAGAAGAGGTGGAGCCTGTCTGCTTTCTTCTCAAAAAATAAAGATGTTCAGTATCTTAGCAGAAAGATTTTGGTGAAAACTCTCTTCATAAACTGGAATCAGCCTGAAGAGGAAAGGCCAGAACAGGCTGAGAAGGCAACAAAGAACACCATGCATTGCCTAAGTCTTTTTGACTTCAGCAACAAAATACCATGATCTGGGTGACTCATAAAATATATCTTTCTCACGGTTCTGGAGGCTGAGAAGTCCAAGATCAAGGCAGACTGGGTGTCTGGTGAGGCCCTCTTCCTCACTGATAGCCATCTTCTTATTCTACCCTCACATGGTGAAAGAGTTGAAGGATTTCTCTCTTGCCTCTTTCTTTTTTTTTTAATTTTTTAATTTTTTAGGAGTCTCACTCCATTGCCCAGGCTGGAGTGCAGTGGCACACTCACAGCCACCCCAGCGTCGACCTGCTGGGCTCTGGCGATCCTTCTGCCTCAGCCTTCCAAGTAGCTGGAACTACAGACTCACGCTACCACGTCCAGCTAATTTTTTTGATGTATTGTAGAGACAAGGTCTCACCAATTCCCTGGGCTGGTCTTGAACCTGCGGGTCTCCCAAAGTGCTGGAATGACAGGCTGAGCCACCGAGCCCGGCCTCATGCCTCTTTTCATAAGGATACTCATCCCATTCAGGAGAGCTCCACTCTGATGACATAACTGCCTCCCAAAGGCCTTATCTCCTAATTCTAATGCCCTGGGATGTTTCAACATATAAACCTGGCGGGGGGGATCACAAGCTTTCAGACCATGGAATGCCTTTACAGAGAAAGTCTGAGAAGAAAATATGACTTTTACAAGAGCAGGAGATTCAACATCACCACGGGAGCATGTGCCAGACAGAAAAGCCACAGGTGCACTTACATGTGTGCTAATTTTCTCATCGCCATATGCCTGCAGAATGGGTCTATGGTGGATGGAGACAACTGATATTCAGGAGGCTTCTTCTAAGAAGACAAATTTATGATGTATTATGGTAAGTGCGTATGTCAAGTCAGAGCACCAGAAGGCAACAAAGTCAGCGTGTGTAACGCAGGTTCACTAGTCCATACTCATTAAACTTACAAAGCATCCATAAACATTTGATGTATACTTACTAGTCTAAGCGTCAGGGACATGATGACTAACAAAAAGGCATGGTGCTTTTCTTTTAGGAGTTTACAGTCTAGTTGAAGAAATGCTTCGAGCTGAGCATGATGTCAACAATTTCAATGTAATATAGCAAGTGCAGTGATCAGGTATGAACAGAGCGCCAAGAAACCAGCCTGGACATTTAGGGAATGCTTCTTGGATCTGATGCCTGACCTCAGACTCAATGAATGAGTATAGCATAGCTAGGAATGTTAAGATTCTTTGGTAATAATGAACAGTGCTGTAAAGGGAAACCTTGGAAGGTTGGAAACTATGTGATAAATTAGAAAAATGCAAACAGTTTGGCTCAAGGGTGGAGGAGAAAAATCAGATTGTCATATTTGGGTCATGATGGGCCTCAAGCCACACTCATGTGAGGTCTTCTGTTTCCATCTATGTTGGGATAAGATAAGATAGGTCTCTTTATCAAATGGCTCTGATAAATGTGTTTTTGAGGACAATGATTTTTATGCTGTCACCCCCATGAATGTGAGTCTTTTATATAAGGATTCAAGAAGACACAGGACAAGAAAAAAAAACAGAGTTAGAAAAAGGACATCTCTTCTGGACTAAAATATGTGACATACACACACACCCCATGGATTACTACTCAGTCATAAAAAAGAATAAAATCATGGGGTTTTTTTGCAGCAACGTGTAGAACTGGAGACTGTTTTCCTTGGTGAAATAACTCAGAAACAGGACATCAAAAACTGCACGCTCTCATTTGGAAGTGGGAGTAATAAACCATGGGCACACACAGACATCCAGAGTAGAATAATAAACACTGGAGACTCCAAATGGTGGGAGAGTAGGAGGGCGGTGAGAGATGAAATACCGTCTATTGGGTACAGCATTCACTTTGGAGGTGCACACAAAGCCCGCATTTCACAGCTACACAGGAAACCCATCTAACCCCTAAATTCATAAAAATAAAAAATGTAATCTCAAAAAATAAAAAAGAGAATAAAAGGGGTCATGACAAAGTCAGCAATGAGTGCCCTCACTGAGTGCCTCGTACCCGCCTCTCCCATGGGCGCCACCAGCCCTCTCAGCTCCTTTTTGCACACGTTTCCTTCTCTCTGGCAGGCACAATTCCCAATTCTCCCACTGTTGCTGTGTCTCACCCTCTGTTCTCTGCTCAGACAGTTCCTCCCCAGAAAAGTCCTGACAACCTCCAGCTAAAGCAAGGCCACACTCCCTCATTTCATTTCAGGAAATCTTCCTTGACACACGGGGCAGTGTTAGTCCTCTCATTGTTGAATGCTAATAGAAGAGTATGTATGTCCCACTCTAAAAAGACGAAAGGTATTCCATTAAAATTAGAATATCAGGCCGGGCGTGGTGGCTCACCCCTATCATCCCAGCACTTTGGGAGGCCAAGGTGAGAGGATTACCTGAGCCCACGGGTTTGAGACCAGCCTGAGCAACTTGGCGAGACCTCATCTCTACAATAAATCAAAAAATTAGCTGGATGTGGTGGCGCATGCCTGTAGTTCCAGCTACTTGGAAGGCTGAGTCCAGTAGGTTGAGACTGCGGTGGCTGGGAGTGTGCCACTGCCCTCTAACCTGGGCGACAGAGTGAGACTCTGACTCAAGCAACAACAACAAAAAATGGAATATGTTTATTTCCTTCTATCCCCTTCTAGATTCTCTTACATTTTAAACTTTTAAAGCAGGGTTGGCAATTGAGGCCCACAGACCAAATCCAGTCCATCGCCTACTTTTGTACAACCAACGAGCTAAGAATGGCTTTTGCATTTTTAAATGGTTGGGAAAATAAACTCAAAAGGAGAACATTTCATAGCATGTGAAAATTACATAAAATTCAAATTTCGGTGTCCACAAACAAGGCTTTATTGTGACACATCCACTTTTATTTATTTCTGGAGCTGATTTTACATGACAATGGCTGACAGAACAGTTGTGACAGAGACTATATGGCCCACAAATTCTAAAATATTTGCTCTGGTTCTTTACAGAAAACACTTACCAACCTTTCTTTTAGAGAGCAAAGAGGATGTTTTGTTCTTTTTAAAAGCTCTACTGCTTAGTGCAGAGTGCATGCTTAGTGAATATTTGTTTAATATTTAAAGATTTCCTAAAAGAGTTCTTTGGAAAGAACAATATTTTAAAAAATCTCTTTAATGGACATCAGAATAGTAGTTACCTTTGGGGTTGAATAAGGCCTGGGTGTGAGCACAAAGGAAGCTTGTGGAGTACTGGAAATATTCTATAACTTGATTCCCATGGTGGTTAGAATGTGCTCACTGTAAAAATCCCCAAAATTGTACACTTATTTGTGTGCTTTTCTGAATGGATGCTCTATTTCAATAAAAAGTCAATCAGTAAAAACAAAAAAATGAGACCCTTGAGTGACTGGAGTATTTCTAAAGACCCTTTAACCTCTAAAAATTCTGAGATTCTAAGGCAGACGATCCATGCATGGTCAGGGCTCAAGTACCATTTCCACACCATGGGTAGGAGTGGGTTGTCAGCACAGAGCTGGAATTGGGTATCTGCTCACTCTAGCTCTCAAATGGCTCATCTTTCAAATGCCTCTGGAAGACCAGGCAAGAGGCCCCACGCGTCAATATTTAGCCCTAGTCTCCCACTTTTCCACTGTGGCCTGGTCCTCTCTCCCTAGAGCATCCTTTAGCATTGCCTCTGTGGAGGAACCTCTTCTGCTTTCTAATACTAATCTGTCCTACCTGATTCTGAATTTCTCATATCCCCTCAGATATGAAAAATGAAAACCAGATCTGAACAAGAAGTGATACGGCAGCAAGCCAGGACACCTGGCAGCTAGACAAAACTCCGGCTTCCCTGACAATCAAATGGCTCTGAACACAGGAAAACTGAGTGCAGAGGACAAACAAGGAAGCAGGCCAAGTGGGAAGTCTGCAGCCGATTAATCAGAACTGGGAACTCGGCTAGACTTACAGGATCAGTCACCTAGAAATGGTTATAAAGGAAAGGAGAACGGATTCATAGCCCAAGAAGTCTATTTTAACCGAAGGCACAACAGAATTCTAACAGTCTTGGGGGTTGGAGGCAAGAATCCAGGCATGGGACTGAGCATTCGTGATCAGAATCATAAAAGATGAGTGGGCAAGAGATGTGGGAACTGAAAACCAGCTCTTTGAGTTATCTTAAGACCTCTTGTTAAAGCAAAAACTAGTCCCCAGAGAGGCGGGATGGCAGCCTGACGGTGAGGATGAGTGCGATCACCTGACTGACGTGAGGAACGAATGAGCAGAGAAGAAGACAGCTCCATCTTTACCTTGTGGTTCAGGAAACCCAACATAGGGTTGCTTCTCTGCCACAAGTAGTTGCACCTGTCTCTGTGAGAGTTATACTTTCTATTGTAGAACATTACATTGTTTTATATTAGAGTCTATAGGGAATCCACTTATGATAGCTCCTTTAGCGAGCTGATTTCAAATATAAGCCAGGAATCATGAAGACTCAGGAAGAAATTGTTGGCTAAAATTTTAGTTAATACGCAAGATCTCAAGTGGAAAATTTTGACTTATTTACATATACAAACTATTGAGGCACTCGTTTACATGCAGTAACAGCTCATCTGTCTTGTCTGTTCCTAAAGCAATTTCCCAAGAGCCTCTATTAAGAAATACTTTGTTCTTCAAGTTTCTGTGTGGTATTTGAAAGCATAAAAAGACCTTGCTTTGATGTGCAAGTATTATTTAATTCTAACTTTCTCTTATTTAGACTAACATGACCTTTCCAGAATCTGAACAAATACAATTTTTCTTTTGAAAATGAGCTCTTTTGTCCTAGGAGCTATAAAGTATTTTAAAAAGTTAAGCTGGTCATTTAAAAAAAAAAAATGTGTTTTCTCTGCAAGTGACAACTGTTAATGTTTAATGTTTACTGAGCTCAAAGAAGTCAGAAATAGAAAGCTAAATTTAAAAGACAGTTTTGTATTTTATGGTTTGGCTTTCAAAATACGCCGTTACACCGGGAACAAATGATTCAAGCTCAAAGTGTTATCATTCAATAAAGTTTATGAAAATGGAAAATTATTTAGCATTGTGTATCAGGGTTGAATATTTTATGAGTTAGTTAACCTCCATTTAAAATACTTTACTCTTTCTTTGCAAAGAATGTGAAGTTATAAGAAACTTCACTAATTACAATTATAAGATTAAAATGCTTTAACTGTCAAGTTATCCCTATAAGCGTATCAGGAGAGAAGTAATTGCACCAAACTGTGCCATTTACTCTTGCAAAGACGTCAGTCACAGAGGCACAAAATAAATGTGACACAAAGACTAAAACTTCTCTCTGTGGGTCGCCCCACTCCACTGATAAAGTTCCCCTGGTCTCCCATCCCTGGGGGCTTGTATATAGATTATAAATATATAAAATATATAAGGGGGAAGGGGTGAGTTGGGAGGAATTGTGGGGCTAGGGCTTGGATTCCCCCTTCCTCCTTTTCCTGGTCCCCATCCCTGAGGCTGTTTTAAAAAAAATAGTAAAAGAACGTAAAACACACACACACACACACACACACACACACACACTACTCTCCAAAGTAGTACTTCTTATCCTGGTATCCACATCAAGGAGGTTGGCCAAGGTCTTGAAACTGGCCTCTTTTGTCCCATTAAATATATTAAATACTTATTTTGTGTTGTCTTTAAACATTCAAATATGCACCACTTTGTGAATTTGACCCTTCATTTTATTGTTCTGCTAAATTTGACTAAATGTTGGTTTTTCCAAGTGCTCTTAAAATATTTTTGTGGGCATGGGGGCTCATGCCTGTAATCCCAGAACTTTGGGAGGCCTAGGCCAGAGGATTGCTGGAGCCCAGGAGTTCAAGATCAGCCTGGCCAAAATAGTGAGACCTCCTCTCTAAAAAAATAAAGTAAAATAAAAATAATATTTTTGTGAAGTCATGTTCCTTGAAACTTTATCAGTGCGACTCCTTTGTGGCCTGAGTATAAAGTATTTCCATAGATGACTAGAGTTTGCTGGGAACCTGTGTGTGCCACTGGCCCAGGATCACTTTTATAGACGCTTGCGGCGTGGGTTTTTTCAAGTCCATAAGGCAACTGATTTCTGGCCCCAAGTCAGAGAGAAATCTTGCTAAACATTCCCAAAGGAAGAATTCCCCCCCACCCCCCGCCCGCCCTTTACTCATGGCCAAGGCCAAGCAGGGCAAACATTCTTATTCCCTCCCTTCTCCTGAATAAGATAGTTCACCTCCATAATATGTTCCCTTTGGGATTCTGCATTTGCCTCTGAGTCTTTCTCCAATCTCTCACCTTGAACTTGATCCCAAGTGTTCTTGACTCTAATCATCTGCCCCAAAATACAAAACTTTAAATCACCAAGGAGCAGCAGATGCTCTAAGTGCAAATGCTGACTTTAGCCCTGACCCAGAGAAAGATTCATAATTTCTTATTGTTTCTGGCTTTTAAGGAAGGTTCCCTCCTTCTCTCTACAATTATACATTTAAAAAAAGAAATTTACCCACCAATTTAGTTGCTCTTTGACTCCAGGATCCAGGTGGAAGGAATCTAACTCACCTGTGATTTGTATTTCTCAATGCAGACAGGAAGCACAAAAGAGCTGGTGAAACCACAGTGTAAAGTCTTCTGCTTCGACTGGCATACTGTCAATCCCACTCCCAGTTCATTGGTCAAAACAAGTCCCGTGGTTGAGCCCGATCTAAATGGGGTGAGCACGAGCATCCCTCCCAAGGAAGGCACTGTATGCACCTGGCAGTTGATGGAGATATATAACCTTACGGGGGAAGGAGGAATGGGCAATGGGAAAGGCAATACAATCTGCTGCCGTGAAAGAGCTCACAGATGAAAGCGTGAATCTGGAGAATAAGACGATTAGTCACATCAGGCAGGGGTCACCCCACATCTGAGAGGGCTTGAATGTTCACCCATTCCAAAGAAGTCACCTGGGGGTCCAGCAGGGGAAGACATTGGCTTACTAAAACTTACTCATGAGAAGCACCAGTGGTGGCGGGTCGCGGAGGAATCCACACCTCGGGGTTGTGCAGCAAGCAGTTTTATAATCAAAGCAGGCAAGTTCATCATTCAGATTCCTATATGGTGTTACAATTACATTGATTAAGCGTGATGACTACATTGTTTTCAGCTTTCCTTGGTCACTGGGAATATGGAAGTGAGAGAACTTTACTTAAAAGCCAGAAACAATGTGACATTATGAATCTTTCTCAGAGACCAGCTTTGGCTGGGTCTTGATCTTCCACAAGTTCCCTGAGGTGGACACACAAGTTAAACATGGCATCCACGTCCCACATATGCCATGAAGGACAAAGGATCCAAACGGCAAAGTTGCCAAGTGATTGTAACACGTATGATCACCTTTTGCCAGAAAGAGCTTAGGGATCCTGGCCACTTGGAGAAGGGGTCTTCAGTAATTTGGAAAACTGCACTGATTTTAGTATTTGGGGCCCCAAGGGCCGCAGACACATTATGACCATTGTCAAGAATGCATACACAGTATTCGATTCTAAGTATCGCACAGGTGTTCAGGGGTCCAGCCTACTTCCCAGGCAGTTGCATTAATGGGACAAGCAAAGATAAATCCCGATTGTCAGGGAAAACCCAAGCAACATTCCTGTCCTGTGACAACACCGTGACACTTTGTGGAGTCCTCCTCAGCCTGGAATACCATGCTCTATCAGGCCTGGGAGCCTTCTTGTCCATGACATAAAAGGTCAGTGGGGATGTCCTAAATTGCCACATAAATGATAATAGTCTATTTTTTGAGTATTTGAGACCGAGGATTATTAACTTATTTAACAGTATTTATCTATTTTCCTATAACCATAGGAAAAAAAATCTAAATTATGATCCAGGGGTACTGGACAGCAATCAGGTCATCCACATCTGCAATGAGTATTGATCTCTTTTCAAAGCATCCTTTAATATGCCATTGTATCTTTCTATCAGACCGGCACCTGTGGGATTGAAAGGTAGGCAGGATCGCCAGGCATGATGCAGCCATCCAGCCCATTGTTGCGCTTGATGTCCAGTAAGGGGAGTTCCCTGGTAGCTCTCAGTGATTTCAGGGGTGCTGGATGTTGCCAGGAGCTGTGGCAGTCTTCTGACGATCGAGTGCTATGGAGCTCAATGGCTAGAGAAGTGCTGCAGTAATCCTGCAGTACCCATGCAAGTGAGGGTGCACTGGGTCCCTCCTGACATGGGAAGGGGGCAGATATCATCCACTTGCCAGCAGGTCAAGGGCTCACGACCCTGCTTGACATGTCCACCTTCTGCTGGCAGTCCCTGAGGGTGCCTCTCGGCATCTATGGAACTGAGAGGCAAGAAGTCGCTAGGTGTCTAATGGGGTTTTGAATGGGGAGCCCCCGAGCTTTTGCACCTTCGCAGTGCTTTCTGTCCAGCATGTTTCATCTTTTGATGCAGTCAATAGGCTTCAGCACCTTTCCAGTTGTGCAACCAAAAGCAAGAGAAGTCGAACTCCCCCCTCCCCCACCCACTCCTGCTAAGGCCCACAAGTTTATTCCTCCTGGGGTAACATTTATGTCCAGTCCACAGGGAAGGGATTGGTTTAGAATGCCCAGTGCTTGGACGGTACCCACAGCGCTTCTGGCAACGCTGAATGCCCGTTGGCACTCCTCTGTCCGGTCCCATTGGAATTCTTTTTTGGTTCATCTTTACCAAGGTTATACTATCTGTGCTAAATGTGGGATCAGTGCCCCCCAATATATCCCAACAAGCCCCAAAATTCTTGTAGCTGTTTGGACATTGAGAAGCCTGGATGCTGTCAGTAGGGTAAGGGGGTCTGGAGCGGAAAATTTCTTGCAAGCAGCTGAGCTCGGGGGCTCCGTGAGAAGTTGGTGTGGCCTCCGGTTCCCAGCTCTGTTATCCAGCTCTGGGTTAGAGCTCGGGGATAGAGCAGAGCCTTCCTGTTTTGCAAGGTTAAGACAGGCTTGAGGGGCAGTTTCCTGTATCTATTAGGGGATGGGAAGGGTGAGTGGGGATCGTTGCTCCCTTACACAGCTCTAGCTAACTACCTCCAGATGGAAGTACCAGCCCTGGTGGGGCAGAGAGGCCAGGTTTTCAGGAAAGCTGAAAGCAGATTTAACGGAGAATCTGCTGATTGTTAAATATTGAATCTACTTCCAAGTTTTGCAGGAGTCCAATATAATAATACTCATTATTGGTAATTATTATTGTCATTACTCATGACCCCTAGGCCAGATTTGGTCTGTGATGTCACCAGTCTCCAGTCTCTGATACAGAGTGAGGAAAAAAGGGCAAAGGGAGGACCTTGAGAACATTCTAGAATGAGCAGTGGAAGAGAAGTTCACAGCAGAGAGTGGTGGGAGAAATAAGAGAATGGGGGTCACAGATCCCAAAACTATCCCTTGACTATTTCAAGAAGAACCTGATCTGGTTGTTTTAAGGCACTGATGCTTTCCTACTTCTCAAACATGCACAAAATAAAATGCGTTTTATATGACCTGACTAAAAAAATTCAGTCCCCTGAATAGGATACCGCTATCATTTTACAGCTGTTGGGATGAGACCTGTAAAGGGTCGGCATTGCCAACCTGCACATACTTCTCAACCAACACACTTTATTTGCTACATTTATGCAAAATGTTTGTCCCCCAATGGATAAAATATATAATGATGTTTACATCAACATGCAACAGACAGGTGGAAAATATTACGGAACATGGTAAAATTTTATTCATTTTAAATTAATAGTTTAAAGCCACAAAATGTAACACAATTTGTGCTAAATCATTATTCAAGCTATGGGGAATAACTATCTCTGAGCGTCCAGGCGTTTCTAACAAATATGCTAGAATCAGACGGAAAATGCATTCAGAGAGACCGACATCAACTTTCAAGGAATCTTAAAGGAAGGGCAGCGTTTTCTGAGCAACTGTTCTCGGCTGCTGGGCATGATCACCTAACGGCGTGAATACCACTTGAACATAGCAAATAAAGCAATGCCTCTTCAAATTTATATTTATTCCGGGTAGTCAAGGCCCAAACTCCCTTAGGCGAGATGAACTTTACTGTTAAATAAGTTATTTTATGTAAAGGAAAATACATTTAGCTGATGGGCAATGTTCTAATATAAGAAGAACCAGAAACAGAAGCGAGAAAGAAAGAAGCAGAAACTTCAATAAAGAAATAATTCAGACCATTAACGAGTCTTTCCGCCATGATTGCCACGATCAAAAGATTTGACACCCAGTAATCAAGCCTCAGAAAAGACTTCTGTTTTGTTTTGTTTTGTCTTTGAGTTACAGTCTCACTCTGTCTCCCAGGTTGAAGTGCAGGGCTCAGATGATACTTCCACCTCAGCCTTCCCAGTAGCTGGAACTACAGGCACATGCCACCATGCCCAGCTAATTTTTTGATTTATTGTGGAGACAGGGTCTCGCCAAGTTGCCCGGGCTGGTCTCAAACCCACAGGCTCAGGCAATCCTGTCACCTCGACCTCCCAAAGTGCTGGGATTGTAGGCGTGAGTCACAGAGCCTGGCCAGAAAAGAACTTTTTACTCATTTCTGCAAAGTTCACCACAAGAAGAAATAAATATAGGCCCAGTCCATTAACCTAGGAATGAAAAAAAACGGCTTATGAATAGATCCCTCCTACGCAGCTTTCCAAAGAATATGTATAGTTATTTATTTTAGCCCTAGAAAATGTTTGAGGAAACTTTCCTAAAATACATTGGCATCAACTAATTATTATTACCAGAAACTATAATGCAGTTGGTCATGTTTGGCTAAAAATAAACCTCTTTGGGTTTTATTTGTTTTGAACTTCCCATGTGATTTCCCTATCTCCTATGTTTGTTTGGTGTCAGAGTTCCCATTTTCTTGGGAGACTGGTCATTCCCCACCCCAACCTGGAGAGTAGAGTGCTAAAAATCGCAGCACCCCACCTTCTCAACATACGATGGGCGTGTGGCAGAGGCTGACCGGCCATGGTACTCCAATGGCCTGGCCCTGGGAAACAGCCAATGAATGGGCAGGACGAAAGCTGGGGTATTCGTTCTGCCTTTTCATACCCCCAAATCAACAAGCCTTCTCCTCTGGGATACTCGCTGGGTTGACATACTTCTTTCTGAAGGAAGCTTGTGGTGGTGGAAGAGAATGAAGCTATAATTACAAAAGAAAAAAGACAAGCATGAGAAAAGAGAAAATCCTGAAGACTTTATTTAAACCCCTGGATCCAGTCACTCTGAAATATACAAAATAAGCTCTTTATCTTCTTAAGTCAGTTGGAATTGAGTTTTGAGAAATGGGGATATTTGTATAAATTATGAACAGCCAACACCAGCTAGCAATAATAATGATAGCGTTTGGATAAATTTACAGTTAATCCATAAGCCAAGTTTGAGACATAATTTTTACTTCCTCAATGACTTTTTTTTTTTTGAGTTGGAGTCTCACTCTATCGCCCAGACTGGAGTGCAGTGGCCGCTCCCGGCCACCGCAGCCTCGACCTGCTGGGCTCCGGCGATCCTTCCGCCTCAGCCTTCCAAGTAGCTGGAACTACAGGCGCGCTACCACACCTGGCTTAATCTCCACAAGAGTTGCCATGTGAAAATTTCAAAGACTCACTACCTGTTCTGTGCTGAATGCTTGGGTTTCCCCACCCCCAAATTCTATCTTGAAATCCTATCCCCAAGGTGACAGCATTTAGAGGTGGGGTCTTTAGGGGGGTAATTAGGATTAGATTTGGTCATGAGGGTGGAACTTTCACAAATGGGATTAGTGTCCTTGTAGGAGTCCTGAGAAAGCAATTGCTTCTTCTTCCCGCAATGTAAAGACACAGAGAGAAGACTGTTGTCTATAAACCAGGAAGCAGGCCCTCACCAGACCTCAATCTGCTGGTGACTTGATCTTGGACTTCCCAAGCTCCAGAACTACAGGAAATAAATGCTTGTTGTTTAAGCCACCCAGTCTGTGGTATTTACTGACTGCAGCCTAGGCTGACTAAGACCCTACCCTTGCCTGACTCTTTCAAGGAAAATACGTAATTAGCAATGAAAAAGTACTGAAAAGTGAGATATGAGCAAAAAGAAGCCAGGATTTGCATAACGCATGAGCTGCAAAATTCATCTCCAAAAAAATCTATAATTTACTATATTCAGTATGTATATAAAGAAAATATGTTTGGCACACACATAGCTCATGGCAAAATAAGCTTTCTCATATCTAAGATAACATAACTCTTACTTATTGTATAGATATTGGCCATATCTAGGATTCTATGTGTGTGACAAGAAGTAAGTTCTTAATTCTCTGGAGCAGCCAGAAAAATTCCAGAGACAATTGCCCAGACAGAATATTCTTCAAGAACGCCCAGCTACACAGCACGAAGATTTACAACTAGCAATATGGGAGAATCCTCAAAGAAAATTATTTCTGGCTAGGCCCAGGGGTTCATGCCTGTAATCCCAGCACTTTGGGAGGCCGAGGAGGAAGGATTGCTTGAGCCCAAGGAATCAAAATCAGCCTGGGCAGCATAGCAAGATCTTGTCTCTACAAAAAAAAAATCAAAAAATTGCCAGGCATGGTAGTGTGTGCTTGTAGTCCTAGCTACTCAGAAGGCTGAGGCAGGAGGATTGCCTAAGCCCAGGAGGTTGAGGCTGGTTACGGTGAGCCATGATCATGCCACCAAACTCCAGCCTGGGTGATAGGTGACAGAGTGGAATCTTGACTCAAAAAGGAAAGAAAGAAAGAAGGAAAGAAAGAAGGAAAGAAAGAAAGAAAGAAAGAAAGAAAGAAAGAAAGAAAGAAAGAAAGAGAAAAGAAACAAAGGAAAGAAAGGAAAATATTCCCAGTATTAATTGTGCAAATGTACTGCAAACAAAAATGTATCTGTGGAAAAGTGTTAGAATCGAGAGGTAATGATCTATTCCCTTCCTTGGTGTTATAATTCAGTTTTATTAATATTTATTGAGCACCCAGTATATGTGAATACTGCATATTAAAAAATATCTATGGTAGCTGGGCTCGGTGGCTCAGCCTGTAATCACATGCCTTGGGAGGCCGAGGTGAGTGGATTTCCTGAGCCCGCGGGTTTGAGACCCACCTGGGCAACTTGGTGAGACCTCATCTCTACAATAAATAAATAAATAAAATTAGCGCGCGCCTGTAGTTCCAGCTACTTGGAAGGCTGAGGCGGAAGGATCGCCGGAGCCCAGCAGGTCGAGGCTACAGTGGCAGGGAGCTGCCACTGCACTCCAGTCTGGGCGACAGAGTGAGACTCCAACTCAAAAAAACCAAAAAATAACTATGTTATAGTCCCTACCACTTAGGAATTCAAATTCTGTTGAGGAATTTTCTTCCATTATCCCTAATATTTCTCACTGGGAAATGACTTCAATACTTAACAAATTATTAAAGAGAGAGCTTTCTTTAGTGGGCCAATCCACTCACCATCTCAATAAGCACATCATAAAACCAGTTTATTTGTAGGATTGGTTTTATGCAGTCTTTTGCTGTGGCCCAGGCTGTGGCGCACGCCACAGTAAATACCAAATACCAAAACCACTGGTATTTTTATTGAGATGATTCTCTGTGGAATAATACCCTCCCATTTATTAAAGGACAGCTAATATTCTGGCTCCTACCTATAGCACTCTTCAGTTATCGTAACTACAAAAATAGCCCCACATTCTTCCAAACACCTGCTGAGAGGAGGTTCCATCTGGTACCACTATCCTGTTTTGGAATAGAATAAATAGAAGTCCAAAGAAGTTGAATGGCTTGATTAAGGTCACAGAGCTTGCAAATTGCAAACTAACAGGCAGGCTTGTCTTGATCAATATTTTAAAGACACATGAGGTGGGACTGGCAGTTGAGGGAAACTGCTAGGGGAGGGAGGGCATACCTCATCCACAAGGGTACCTGCATGATCAGTGTTTGTATACCTAACCCTGAATTGTACCCCTCATCTTTATAATAAATAAGTAAATAAATAAAAATAAAAACCAAAGACATATGGATGTTTTTCAACGCTGTAGCATTCTTTTCAAGTTTTCTGAACTTTTGGTGTTTGGATTTAATGTGAATTAATACAGCACATTCTCAAGAAAGTTCAGGGTCTGTGTGGAATTAACTAGACCATATATATAAAGTTGGATTTAAAGCCGGGCATGGTGACTCACACCTATAATCCCAGCACTTTGGGAGGCCGAGGTGAGGATTACCTGAGCCCAGGGAATCAAGACCAGCCTAGGCAACTTGGCAAGACCTCGTAAACACAATAAATCAAAAAATTAGCCGGGCATGGTGGCACATGCTTGTAGTTTCAGCTACTTGAAGACTGAGGCAGAAGTATCGTGTGAGCCCAGCAGGTCGAGGATGAAGTGGCCGTGAATGTTCCACTGCACTCCAGCCTGGGAGACACAGTGAGATTCCAACTAAAAAAAAAAAAAAAAAAAGTTGGATCTAGTCATTAATTTGGCATTACTAATAGGTTTTTAAAAAATTTTCATTCTCTACTAACATGGGCGCATGTCTCGTGATTCCTAAAGACAACTTAATAAAACAGTTGATTTACTTGCAGTAAACGAAGCAGTAAGGACGGCAAAGATCCCATTTCTTTCCAGCAGAACCACAGTAGAGAAGTGACTGCAGCAACTGAATTGGTGAGAGCAACTGCTCCTTGGCTACGGATCCAAAATCAGAACTCAATATAACAGAGAAAAGTCAAGGTCAAGTCAGCAGTCACTGGATTGGCTAGACCACCCCCAGGCAAAGATTAAGGAAACGTAGAGCCTAGGAAAAAAACTGAAGGACAAGAGAAAGAAAATATAAATCTGAAAACTCAGACAGAGGACAAGCTGTGAATTCTGCATTCTACTGAAGCAGAAAAATATTTTAGAAAATTCCTTGGGCCATTGCCAGACCATCGCCGCCATTGCCTTGCTAGACTCTGGGGTGGCCATGTACTCTTTGAGCTATGGCTGTCACCATGCTTCCTGGCTTTGGCCCCCTCCACCACCCCTCCCCTATCCCTCTCCTCTCTCTCTCTCTCTCTCTCTCTCTCTAATTTACTTTATAAACTATATTTTGTAATCTAAAAAAAAAAAAGAAAACTCCTTGGAGTTCTTGATCTCATGGGAGAAGACAAAGTAGAATCTCAGACAGTAGGCACTATTTACAAGATTCCACATACATAGAAGTTATGCAACAATGTACATTCATGTGCTGAAAAGCACTGCAGCAAAACATGTATACTAAAATCTATTCGATACGTGAAGAAACAGGAAAAAATTGCACAATTTTTCATAGAAGAGCTCAACACCTATGTTTCAGTCTGTTCATATTGCTATAACAAAATATCGTAAACAACAGAAATTTAATTCTCACATTTCTGGGGGCTGGTGATCAAGGTGCCAGTAGATTCGATATCTGGTGAGGTCTCACTTTCTGCTTCACAGATGGCACTTTCTAGCTGCGTACTCAAGTAGGGATGGAGGTGTTCTCTTGGGCTTGTTTACAAGAGTTCTGATCCCATCACCTCCCAAAGGCCCTGCCTTTTAACACCACTAGCATTGCTGGTTAGGTTTCAACAAACGGATTTGGGGTAGTGGACACACGAACACGATTTGGGGTGGTGGAACACGATTTGGGCAGGACACACACGAACATTCAGAATCTTAGCATCGTTCTTGGACAGCGCAAAAGGATTTCTTTTTTAAAAAGTCAGAAAATATTGGAAGGCCTAAAATAAACCTAAATAAATAAGGCTCAGTTTAGATAGACAGTAGATAACTTATAATAGAAAGTGTATCCTCTTTAAAAATTTGTGAAACAAATTAATCAACTACGGCACAAAACTCCAATTATGCCAAAGTACAGAAGGCAAAGTGGAGAAGGGATGGAGGGATGAAAAATCACCTATCGGGGGTGGTGGGTACACTTAACGCCCAGACTTCTTCACCTCTACACAAGGCAACCATGGAACCAAAAACTCTTTGTACCCTAAAACTAAAGAAAAACTGCCAGCCTCAATATAAAGTCATAGTAACTAAATATAAAGCGGTATTTTGGATGGGATCCTGCAAAAGAAAATAGACATTGGCTAAGAACTAAGGACAATTGAGTAAAAAAAAATGGGTTTTTACATTTTAAAAATG
The DNA here is from genome assembly GCA_963574415.1 of Tarsius wallacei. Lineage (NCBI taxonomy): Eukaryota > Metazoa > Chordata > Mammalia > Primates > Tarsiidae > Tarsius > Tarsius wallacei. The sequence goes on along the minus strand of CAUYQG010178410.1, from coordinate 2,006 downwards.
TAGTAAAACTGTACTTTATGACAACGGTCTAAACAAAAAGTCTTTCCTTTGTGGAAAATTGAAAATATGTTCCAAATAATTATTGGGTTATAGGAAACCAAAGCTTTCAGTAAAGAATATTGAGAAAAATTTTAAAAATAAAAACTCTCTTAAAATGTATATAAGCTATAACAAATCTATACTTAGGCAAACTCGTATCCTCTTATGCTTTAATTACTTGAGAAAAATTAAAAGAACAAATATTTTCACAAAATAAAACATAAAATGTGAGAGCAACAAAAATAATAAAAGTCAGACTAGAAACAGAGAGGAAAATGTAATTTGATCACTAAAAGCAAAATCTGGTTCTTTGGGGAAAAGCGTTTTTTGAAAGAATAGTATCTCTTAAATCCCATACTCTGGCCTAGGAATGAATGGAAAAGCCTTACAAATATATTTCTGAAAAAGTTACAGGGCAACCTCTTCGAGTCCCCTCCCACTGTGGGAGCTCTTCTGGCCTCTTGATAAATCCTGCTCTCAAAAAAAAAAAGTTACTGAAGTTACTAAAAATAGTTTTGGTCCCATATTGTTCCCTGAGTACTCAGTATTATTTGTGACTTAGAGCCCGGAGGCAACCGTGGGTCAGGCTGGAAAAGGCACTCTCGCCCGGGCAAGCTCCGGGCGTCCCTGTAGCCTGGATCCGACGTGCTTTTCTTATGCTTAGAGTTTTGTCCCAGGAGCACTGTGCACGAACTGCTAGGGTCTCTCGATACGCTTATAACTGATTCTTCTTAAGCCCAAACTCCTCCTTCTGCGTTTAGCAGAAATAGGTACGTCTATTTGCCTACCTGGATCTCCTTCCTTCTTCTTAAACCCAAGCTCCTCCAGCTGTATTTAGCAGGAATAGGTACATCTATTTGCCTTCCTGGTCTCCAGGTGTAAGCTAGAATTAGCATCTTTCTTAAACCCAAGCTCCTCCTGCTGTATTTAGCAGGAATAGGTTCATCTATTTGCCTACCTGGATCTCCAGGTAAGAGCTAGAATTAGCATCCTCCTAACTGGCTTGGTCCTACACGGCTCCCTCGCTGGCCTGGTGGCCCTCTGCTGCCCCCTCCTGGTCCTAGGCAGTCGTCTCTCCTACGGCGTCAGCCTGGGTGAAACCTTCCAGCGTTCCAGAAAGGACCTGTGCAGCCGCTGCACACGTAGCTTTTAGTAAGGTAACAGAATTACAAGGGGTTTTCAGTACTCATGATTATAACATATAACAAGAAAATTTGTCAGACAACATATTTATGATTGCCAAGTCGTTGCAGAAATGAACTGCAGTTTAAAGATTTCTAGATTCACCTTGGGTTTTTTAGTAAGTACTTTTAAGCTACAGACGTGATGAACTTTCCAATAACTCACTTATTCTTGATATTCTTGAGTCACAAACGACTCTGAAATCAGAAGACTGCATATTCAGACGAGATCGGGCACATTCAGGGCAGCATGGCCTAGACAAGAGGGCACATATTCAGAGGAGATGTCCGTTAGGACACTGATGCGCTTCTGCAGTCCATGTTCAAGGAAGGACTTGCTGCACCAGCTGTGAGGTCTTCAGCTGTCTACTTCTTCAGGAACACTTGGCTCGCCCAAGGTCATGTGTCCCTTCCAGAGACCTACATCAGTGAGGAACGAACGCAGACATGAAGGCCAGGCCACCTCAGCCCCCCATCCAGGCAACTCTGCAGACTGTGAGGTCAGCTGAAGCTGCAGTTGGGTCCATGTTCCATCACCACTTCCCCCTCTGCCTACTCCTGTGTCCTCTTCTGTCCATGCTGCAGGTATTGATCTCTCATTAAAGGTGCACCTAAGCCGGGCTCGGTGGCTCAGCCTGTCATCCTGCGCCTTGGGAGGCTGAGGTGAGTGGATTGCCTGAGCCCGCGGGTTCGAGACCCGCCTGGGCAACTTGGCGAGACCTCATCTCTATAAATCAAAAACTAGCCGGGCGTGGTGGCGCGCGCCTGTAGTTCCAGCTACTCGGA
>CAUYQG010178409.1:0-10897 GCA_963574415.1 Tarsius wallacei | reverse complement strand
CATATTACCAACTATATAAACTCTATGATGACCACTATGAAAAGGTATTAAATGTATATACAAAGACTAGGAAGATACACACAAACTCAAGAGTGGTTTTTGTTATTATTATTTTTGTTCTTGGGTTGTTTTGATAGTAGAAAACTATTTTTAAAACATAGGTTTGGCTGGGTTCGGTGGCTCAGTGTGTAATCCCAGCACTTTGGGAGGCCAACGCAAGAGGATCCCCTGAGCCCATGGGTTCGAGATCTGCCTGGGAAACTTGGCGAGACCTCGTCTCTACAATATTAAAAAAAAAAAAATAGCCAGATGTTGTAGCATGCATCTGTAGTTCTGGCTACTTGGAAGGCTGAGGCAGAAGGATCGCCTGAGTCCAGTAGGTTGATGCTAGGGTGGCCACTGCACTCCAGCCTGGGGGATGGAGTAGGACTCCAACTCAAAAACAAAATATATTATCTCACAATTGTAATAATTTCCATCAAAATCTTTTATTAGTGGCATAAAAAAGGTACAAGCGAAGCACTATAGATTCTTTACAAACTTGTGAAGAATCACATAGTTATCTCCAAAGTTTATTTGACACTCAGAACACAATTTCTACAGATTGTCTATTGCCAGTCGATTTTTGCAGCTAAAATTTATCATGGATGGCTTCTTCGGGGCAGTAATACCCCTCTCTGACATCTAGTACTGCTGGATTATGAAAATTTGATCCAAAGACAGTGTTTATTCTTTGATGGTGAACTCAGATTGAGCAAGACACTAAGAAAAATATAAATGACCATTTTTTGTATTTCTAATAAAATATATCTAGCAGTTGTGCTTATTTTCCAATGGTGTCTGAAAATGATGTTTATCCATATAAATCATTATTCTTTAAAGGAGCAAAATTCCATTAATTTTCACCTGAACAGGAACATGGGTAGTATAATACATTTTATTATACATTTCTGCATTTCTGGACATAATTTTAAAATGCAAAGGGGGCAATTGATAAGACCCTTTGTGCTGTGGCATACATACATCATCAGTGGCTTGTAATTCATTCTAGCACAGGCTTTGGCACTCGTCCTAAACCAGATAAAGATTCCATTTTTACAACTCTTGACAAACATGAGGAGCATTCCAGCTAGACTTGAACCTTCCATATTTGTTGTCATTTTTGAACCAAAATGTTAACAAGGACAATGTTGATGTTCTGTACAATTGATTCAGAAAGACACAAAATAAAAGAGGGTATAAATTTAAAGAAGTAATTTATATCAATATAAGTGACAGGTAGATAGATAATAGATAAATTGATAGACAACCAGAATATATGGAATGAATATTCTATTTCTAGAAAGATTATATCCTGGTCACTAACTCTGTAGAATACAGTGAATATCTAATAATATTATTAAGCAAAGACATTGACAGAAGTTATTTTCTTAAAAAGTCTAAGCTTATAGTAGAATAAGAACAAATAGTGACAGACTTAATAGCACTGTGAATACTTCTTAGAACTGAAGTGACACTTTACAGTATATTTAACATCATTTTTGTAATATGTTCCTAACGTGAATTCTGTGTAAATGCTATCATTTAATCAAGTAAGGTATTTTATGACCCCCAATCAGTTTGTGCTGAAGAGAAGCTCACCCTGTATTTATTGTTCATTTTCTTCTCTCTCTTCTTCTCATACCATGAGGGACTTGGTAGTGAAGTCACCCATTAGTGGAGATCTGTGTAATAAATGCATCACTTTTGCCAAGCTTTGTGCTAGAAATGCTAAGATGACAACCCTAAAGTCTCCTCAGAAGTATAGAAAAATATGTGTAAAAATTGTTACATTGTGATATATTATTAAGTACAATATTCAATACTATTTGGAGGTATGAGAGTTTTTAGAACTTTGAAGAACATATTTCTTCTATAATTTGATTGAAATGTGTATCCAGGGCCATACTACCCTGAACACATTCGAACTCTTCAAAAATGTCTGTCTCCTTTACTACAATCAAAATTACACTAACAAAGAAGGCTAAATTTTTATAAGAAATCTTATAAAAGTATTTCTCCAGGGAACTAGAATAAAAGTTTGACCGTTCCTTCAGATCACACAAACGTTTTCAAGCTTCAGTTTCCTTATCCATGAAAGAAAAAAAATGACACTTAAGAAAAAAGTTAAAGATTTAAATGAGATTAGAAAGCAATAATGGTTAATTTCCATTATTATAAATTTTTATTATAAACACCATCACCTATATTGTTGATATACTAATAACAAATTTGCCTAATATCAAATTTGCCACCATGGTTTAATGAAGTCAAAAATGAATTGTATATTACTGTTACCTCTTTTGAAAATAGAGCTGAAGGAATGCCACCTCCCTTATGGGCTGAATCGTGTCTCCCCAAAATTTATATGCTGAGGCTTTTACCCCCATTGCCTCAAAATGTGACTATATTTGAAGATGAAGTCTTCAAAGTGGTGATTAAGTTATAATGAGATCTTTAGTGTGAGTTGTATTCCAATATTACTGGTATTAGAAGAAGCAATTTGGACAGAGACAAACACACACACACAAACACACACACACACACACACACACACACACACACACACACAGAGGAAAGACCATGTGAAGACACAGGAAGAAGATGTCCATATACAAGCCAAGGAGGAAGAGGCCAAACCTGCTGACACCTTGATTTCAAATGTCCATCCCCTAGAGCTGTGAGAAGATAACTTTCTTTGTTGCTTACACCACCTAGTATGTGGTACATTGTCATTGCAGCTCTTAGGAAATAGTATACCTTCACAAGTAAACCTACGTACTTGCCACCTGATTCTCTGATTTTGTTTTGAAAGTAAATCTAAAATCAGTCAATGTTTGAATCTCTGTTGTCCTTAACTACTCGGAGTCACCTAGATCAATGCAAGAGTCTCCTTGTTGATATTCATGCCTCTAGTACATCCCTTCTGAGCCATTCTCAACATGGTGGCATAAGTGATTGACATAAGCATAGTTTTTATGCTTGTGCTTGACTGTTTAAAACTATTTAATAGCTTTAAGCTGCTTCTGGAATAAAGTGACTTAAATAAGTTGAAAGACTTTTATTGATTTATTTATTTACTTTTAATTTTTTTTATTTTAAAGATGTGCGATATAATTCAGGGTTAGGTATACAAATTTTCTTATGCACGTACCCTTGTTGATGAGGTGTGCCCCCACACCCGGCAAGCTGGTGTGTGCCCCCACCCCCTACTGCTTTTATCTTCATCTCATTAAAATAACAACAACAACAACAAAACAGAAACATATGCTTTATTCTAGATGCTTAGCTTAGAGTCCACAAATATACCATAGCCATGTTTTCTCCTGTCTTTAGAATTTATATGGACTATTTTTGTGAGGATAGTGAAGCTGGCCTGACTTCCTATAGAACTAATAGTTGCAGGATTTTTAAAAAATAAATATAAAAATTGACCTTCAGACTTCAAAGCTTAAAGCTTTGAAATTTTTCTTATCTGTGTTGCTTTCTCAGGAAACTGACCCTCAGGCCTATAGTATCAAGGAACTGCAACACACCAGATCACCACATTCAGAAAATAAGATACCAAGACTCGTCCCTAATTTATATATTTCACCTCCTCTCCTTCATCCTTCCCTAATTCTTTTTTCACCATTCCTATCCCACTATATAAACCTCTGACTTCAGTGCCATAGGGAGATGAATTTGATAATAAATCTTTCACTCTACTTGTCTGATATCACACAAATAAAAAACCTTCTTCCCTGGCAGTAATTCTTGTCTCAGCAACTGGCTTATTGTGCAGCAAGCAGCAAGACCCAGCTGAACCCCTGGCATTTTGGTAAAAGTAGGCCATTTCTTAGACTCTTAGCACAGAGACTTCACATACAGCATCCTCAAAAGAATGTTTTTGTAATAAATAGCTGCATAAATGTTTTTTAATACACAAAATATTATCACACCCTGATGCTATCCTGCTATAATTTTGATGAGAATTAGAAGAAAAGACATGCTTATTATACAGGGTCTTGTTTTTCACGTCAAGACCAATAGTGTTGACAATTAAGCTGTCCCATTGAAATATATTTCTCCTTATCCAATTTCCACTTAATAACCATTAGAGTTTAAAAGTTAAAAATCAATAAATGAAATTAAAGGGGGAGAAGAAGGAAAGGAAGGAAAGAACAGAGGAAGGAAGGGGAGAAAAAAGAAAGGGTGGCAGAAAGGGCGGTATCAGAAACAAAATGAACATAACTTACACAAAAAATTTCCAAGCATACAACATCAAAACTTCAGAAAATGCCAAGAAAAAACAGTTGCCAATATTCCAATCTAAAAATCAAATTTTAAATATGAATAAATAAGTTTGGATTGTTGAAAGGTTTAGAGAAATTTTAATTTACAATGGAAATAATTTGGAGATACTTTTAGTAACATATGAAGAAAAATTCAAATATTTTGCTTATTAGACATATTAATATCATTGTAACAACATCATTAACTCTTCAAATTATCGTTTAACCAGTAGCTGTGTCCACTAGAAAAATGAACTAATTGATGATAGTAAAAAAATCTAGTCAATAACTACTTTTATGATGTATATTCATAAGTAGAGATTAGCATATTTTTTAATTTAATAAAAATGTACTCATATAAACTGCAATTATTTTTGGTGTTTTGGAAGAAAAACTTTAAAATATATTTGTTTCCTTGCATGAAGCTTTTTAAACTAATGGTTCTAAGTCAAATACTGTATAAGTCATTATAATTTTTATCAAAGATTCATTGAAATATTTACAGACTTTCTGGTCAAAACCAAAGGAGAATTTTAAATGGCACTTGCAGAAACATTGACTTGATTGAGCCAAAGTACTTCCTTTCAAAAAAAAAAAATTTTTTTTCAAAAGACCTCTCAGAAAACACTGCTGTAAGTCTATTGTTTTCTTAGAAAAGATATGATATGCATAAAGAAGATCTTTGAGCACAAAAATTGCTGAAAAGTATAGAGATGAGCTATTGAACAAGACTTGTCAAATTATAATTTGAAAAGATTCAGAGGAACATAGAGATTACTTTTTTCTTAAGCTTCTAGATTTTATCAGTATCCTGATCTGTTAGTGATAATAAAAGTTCATCTCTGAGGAGGAATGAAAGTGCTTACCTATAAATTGACTGGAGAGTTGCTTGAAATAAATAACATAAAATTGGTTCCCAGCAAACATCCTCTTTAAAAAATGGCCTCTGTGCTAGCAAACCAAATAAGAAGATGCTATTATTAAAATGTCCACTAAAGCAAGAGCAAACACGGTCTTGAATGGCTCAACAACAACAAAAATTTAAAGTGCCTTTAATTTACAATATTTTAGAAGATGCCCATTTCAGTGGGCATGAGAGGTCAAATATATTTTCATTAAAATTTGAGACAGTATTTTCATTTTTCCTCTTATTCTCTCATAATGGTCTTGTGAGGTTGCAGAGACTTCATAATAATTTATGTAGTCATCATTCCAGTGGCTTTGGAAGGAGTACATGTTAATTATTTTAGTTTCATAATGATTAGTCTTAATATACATAATTTTAAGATTAAAATGGAATTCATCCACCAAAGTGTTTGATAAATAATGTCTTTGACTGGTAACTGTGTATTAACTTTATAGAAGAGAGATTTACAAAGAAAACAATCATAGCCACTCTTTCTTTCCAGTACTGGATTAAAATATCATCGAAACCATCATTGTATTATATCCTTATGCTGTGAATAAATGGGATTATAATGATAAAGTAATCATCCATGCTATTTTTATACCATGATTGACATTGGTTACCATTTTTGAAATTTGACCTGCCATACTACTATCCTTAGTTGTCCACTTATTAAGAGAAGATATTGAAAATGTGGAACAGAGAATAGTCTGTCCATACTAGATGCCATAATAGGTTATACATTTCTTCCTACCTAGTAGAATTAGCCTAGTTTTGTCTGGAGAGAGATGCCTTTAATTAATTATCTGTGATGCCTCCATTCTAACTAGCTAGGAGAAATATTAAAAGACTCCTGGTCTAATTCTAATACAAATAAGACAAGCTAATGACACTTAGAGTAACCTTTCATGCTAACTCAGACATGTTGAATAGAGAATGACATGATTCTTATGCTAAATAGATCCATGAAGAACAGAAAAGAGATCAAAATGTATTTGTTCTGTTTAATGATAAAATTAAAAATATTTTCAAAATAAGATTATAAAGGGTAATTATCAGTGCACAATGTAACTTTTTTCTTTGAAACATTTTATGACAGTGTTTCATATTCCATTTGTATTAGTTTTTTTGATGGTTAAAAGATTAGATGCTAATGCATTTGGTTAGACTATAAAAAGTAAAAATGAAAAAGAAGCAAATATTAACAATTACATTTTTACAAGTTGTCTCAGTGTAAGTTCATCTTGAGGATGATGTAACTTCTTACAGATCTGTAAGATAATGGATCACACGGATAAAGATACTATATTAACTGATTTTGTATTTTACATACAATTATTGTTTTCTAAATTTCTCAAAGATAATCTAAGCTCTAGAATCAAAATTACTTTCTCCTTTGCACTGTGTCACAAACTCATTTAGTATTTTAATTTTACCTTTTGGATACTTTATATTACTTGTTGATTTTTTTTTTTTTTTGAGTTGGAGTCTCTGTCACCCAGACTGGAGTGCAGTGGCCGCTCCCGGCCACCACAGCCTCGACCTGCTGAGCTCCAGTGATCCTTCCACCTCAGCCTTCCAAGTAGCTGGAACTACAGGCGCACACTACCACACCCAGCTAATTTTTTTGATTTATTGTAGAGATGAGGTCTCACCAAGTTGCCCAGGTGGGTCTCGACCCGCGGGCTCAGGCAATCCACTCACCTAAGCCCCCAAGGCTTGGGATTACAGGCTGAGCCACCAAGCTCAGCTGGACTTATTTTGAAAATACCAAAAAATGATCGTATTTTACTTCATGCTGAGGTGAAAAATAAATGTGTGAGGCTATTTTGGGTTAAGGGAGAGGGCCACCCTGGAGACACATAGATCTCAAGCTTCTCAAAGTCTGTGAAACCTTGAGATGAGCATTTGTATTTAGGAAGATTTTTCCATATTTTGCTGACCAAACTGTCTGACCTACTTGACAAAACTGAGATACTGCTGTAGGACCTACGCACATGTCAACCTCAGTGGATGTTTCTTGATGAGATCTAAGCTCCCCTCAGAGGGCAGATAATCCATCTGAACATCTCAAATGTTCACTCACACACCCTCTCGTTCTCAAGTGACCATGTTGGCATTGCAGACACATGATAGTGGAACAATGTCCTTGCCTCTAAGGACGAATAGTTCAGAGGTTTATACTATTATTTCAATATGATGCCGTTAAGTTGGTTTTGATATTACCAAGGAAGAGTTTTATATTTGTTTGCTTGCAAGGATGGTCTACCTTCTGTATGGCCCGTTCACAGCATGGCTGACCTCCCTCTCTGGGATCAGTGTGAATAGCCAGCCTGCAGCTACTGCTAGAGACAATGGCCAGCACTGTTGGGCATTGCCCTTTAAGCCCCGAAGGTTAATTTCATAGTATTTAGTGGCAGTGAACCTGCCAGAGAAAATGCTGCTTAATTTGGGGGAATATAATTTCTGCATATATATTTTTTATGTGTGTGAAGAATAAAGAAGAGAGATTTTTGGAAGAAAACTTTAGCCTGTTGGTCTTGCTAGAAAAGCAAGGGTTTAGTACTCTTACAAATGTCATGTCTTAAATATCAGCTGACCAGTAATTATTTAGATGCCATTAGAAGGGAAGTTACCAACCAGGCTCAGTAGCTCAGCCTATAATCCCAGCACTTTGGGAGACCAAGGCAAGTGAATTGCCTGAACCCGCGGGTTCAGGACCAGCCCAGGCAACTTGGCGAGACCTTGTCTCTACAGTAAATCAAAAAGTTAGCCTGTCATGGTAGTGCACGCCTGTAGTTCTGGCTACTTGGAAGGCTGAGGTGGAAGGATCACCGGAGCCCAGCAGGTCGACTCTGGGGTGGCTGTGCTATTGCACTCCAACCTGGGCGATGGAGTGAAACTACGACTCAAAAAAAAATAAAAGAAGGAAACTCACCTCCTGTTATTTTTTCCTGTAGGCTAAGATGCTTTAAAAAAGGGAAATCCCCATGTGGGGAAATGATCTTTAAAAAGCAAATAAACAAAAAGTCTGAGAATTTAGTACTGCATTTGTTGAGAAGGAGCAACCCTAGAAACTGGGATTTTTTTTGTTGTTGTTTTGTTGACTTTGCCTTGCCACCTGCCTGTTACAAAGGGCAAGTTCTTGGCCAGTGTTTAGAGTTCCCAAATAATATCTAGGATGCCCAGTTAAATTAGAATTTTAGATAAACAGCAATTTTTAAAAATTATAAGTACATCCCAAATATTGCAATGGCACATACTTATACAAAAAAAAAGATTCTTTGTTTATCTGAAATTTAAATTTAACTGAGCATTCTGTATTTCTTTTTGCTAAATTTGCCAACTGTTTGTTACTTCTACATTTAAAAAGCTGTCCAAGAAGTCTAGGACTTTTTATTATTGCTGAAAATCACTATCAACTTTAAACTAAAACAAAACATTATATGTGAGCTTAGACTGTGGGAATAGAATCAGGTCAGACATACCAAGGAGAAGGAAGTCCTTTCTCATTCCTTTGTCTTCTTGTAGCTAGCTCAGAGGATCCAGTTCTAATGGGAATAGCCCCCAGGTGTACTCTAGCTGAGTCATACCTTGTAGACCACCTGGATAGCCGGATCCAAGTCTATTCGGAGTAGCCCTCCTGGTTGTCCTCTTAGCTTGGTCGTAACTTGTAGACCACCTGATAGCTTCTGTGTTCCAGTTTTAATTCAGGTGATGAGGTCAGAACTGAGGCTGCTTTTGACTTCCTTGGGGTAGCTCAGGACCTGCTGAATTCTTACTTCTATAAAATTCCTACCTAGCCTAGGTAAGTGTCATCTCACTAGACATGTTTCTGAGAATCACAATAGCTATCACTTACCAGTGGGTGATGTGTGCCAAAGCTTTACCTGCATCAGTGAGTTCACATTGCCTCCTAACAACCTCATGAGACAGATACTGTTATTTCCATTTTACAAATGAGGAATTGAAGGCCCAGAAAGGTTAAGTCACTTGTAGGTCACAGAGCCATTGAAAGACAGAGCTGGGATAAGCATTCAGGCCAATCCGACTCCAAAAGCCCTTCACTAACCATCTACAACCATATGTGGTGCACTTAGACCCCATTTTCCCTCTCTCTCTCCCTAGCCCCCAGTTTGACTTGCTGTTGGAATCATCCTTTTCTCTTCTTGTTCTTTACTGGCTGTATTTAATAGAGGACTTGCTGTCTGAAATTGGCCTTAAATAGTCTTTGTCCATGTGTGTCATGCAGCAATGCAATAGTCACAGAAATCTGGGCGCTAGAAGGTGTTAACTTTGAATATCTCCTATTTTATATGAAAATGATTTAACCAATGGGGAAAAAAGCCCAGGAACTTTATTACAACAATTTAAAATGTGTCACCATTTTAATATCTTTAAAGAGCCTGAAGAGACTCTCAAACATTAGACCATAAATAGCTAACAGCTTTGAGATGCGCTTATGTAGGAGTCACATGACTGTTCCAAGATGGCTGCTCTAGGCCCTGCAGAGCTGCTGGAGTCCTCCACCTACTGCCTGCCAGTGGTGGAGCCTTGCCCCTCTCTTCCACTCACTCCCTCCTCCTTGCTTTCCTCTTGGTTAAGAAGTAGCAAAAATATCCTGCCCAACACCATTTTCATTTTGAACCAACACCTATTCCTCCTGGTTCACTCCCTCTATAAAATGATTTGCCAGCATTTTGATCTCATTAAGCAAAAAGTTTTACTTGCTCCAGCTGGGGAAAGTGCATGAAGTTAGCCATTTCATCCCATCCTCTGCTGTGGCCACAGTTAAGTGTAAAATATCTCTACGGGTGTGGTCTACAAGTGTCCCAATAGCATTTCTTAAACTGTGAGTTACAGACCCAAGGGCCTGGAAGAATCTCTTTCATGGGGTCGCACTAGCACACTGCCTCTTTCTAATTAAAAGCTTTCCAAGCCTTTCTCCTTGACTCCCAACACATCTTTCTACCCCCTGCAGTGGCACAGCCCAGTCTCCTCTTTCTCTGCATTTTTTCCATCTGTCCTACTTCCTGTTTCCCTTAAGTACTGATTCCTCACAGTTTTTAAAATCAAGTCCATCAATTCTAAAAGTAAATTTAAAGCAAAAAATGGGAAACTAGGGGGAAAAAGCAGTGGTAGGAGGCCTAATGCTACAATCTAATCCCTGAGCCTGCGCCTGTGAACAAAGGAATCTCCTTTTGTTCTCAAGACCAGGTCAGCCCAGCCAACCACTTCTTCCTTCTTACCCCTCCTCATGTTCTCCAGTCCTTTTCTAGAAATCTCTCCTCACTGTAGGTCCAATCCAGTTCACTTATACACTTGGTAAACTTGCAAGCTTTTTGTCTCCCTCCTTTTGGGTGGTGGGATGTTGTGCCACAGGGGATTTCAGGAACCAAGTGAGTGATAGTCTTTGAAGGTTTCAAAAGAAGCTCTGGGAAGACAGTACTGATTAGTCCCTGCCCTAGGCATTCCCTTGCCTCTAGGAGGCTCAGCAGATAGCAGAATTTGTTTGTTTTTTGTTTTTTGTTTTTTTTTTGAGTTGGAGTCTCACTCTGTCGCCCAGACTGGAGTGCAGTGGCCGCTCCCGGCCACCGCAGCCTCGACCTGCTGGGCTCCGGCGATCTTCCGCCTCAGCCTTCCAAGTAGCTGGAACAACAGGCGCGTGCTACCACAC
>CAUYQG010178406.1:0-40252 GCA_963574415.1 Tarsius wallacei | reverse complement strand
TTGATTATGCAGGTACCCTTGTTGATGAGGTATGCCCCTCCCTCCCCTAGCAGTTTCCCTCAACTGCCAATCCCACCCTGAGTTAATTTTTTTTTTAGAATTTTAATGTTTGAGAAAAAATAGATTTAATAGTGATGAAATGGAGAGCTGAAGATTTGGGTGAAGACTTTTCTGGAAGCATATTTAAGGGTTTCCAGTGTTAAGTCTGAGGTTAGTGATTATTATTGCATCCAGTTTTATTATGCCATTTTACAGTTTTTATATATTTAAGATTATATTTATTTAAAATGTAACACTAGCAATTTGCTTATATGGCCACTATTTTGGCTCTTTAAAAATTTCTCAGACAGTGGCCAGGCGTGGTGGCTCACACTTATAATCCCAGCAATTTGGGAGGCTGAGGAGGGAGGATTACTTGAGCCCAGGAGTTCAAGATCAGCTGGGCAACACAGGGAGACCTCCTTGCTACAAAAAAAATTAGCCAGGTATGGTGCCATGTGCCTGTAATTCCAGCTACTCAGGAGGCTATAGAGGGCAGATCACTTGAGCCCTGGAGTTTGAGGCTGCAGTGAACCGTGATTGTGCAATTACACTTCAGCCTGGATGACAGAGTGAGACCCTGAGTTTAAAAAAAAAAAAATATTCTCAGACAAGTTTGAATGATTTTTCAGAGACACAATTTAATGAAAGGTAGAAAAGGATCGGGCGTGGTGGCTCATGTCTATAATCCCAGCACTTTGGGAGGCTGAGGTGAGAGGACTGCAAGTCCACCGGTTCGATACCAGCCTGGGCAACTTGACGAGACCTCGCCTCTACAATAAATCAAAAAAGTAGCCAGGCGTAGTGGTGCATGCTACTTGAAATACTGAGGCAGAAGGATCACCTGAGCCTTGCAGGTGGAGCCTACGGTGGCCGGAGCATGCCACTGCACTCCAGCCTGGGTGACAGAGTGAGACTCCAACTCAAAAAAAAAAAGATAAAAGAGGAAAGGTTGAGGAGCAGAATCCTTACCCTATTACTAGGTATGGGACTGGGGTATCCTCAGGAGAAGTTAACACATTGGTTCAGACATTTTTTACTGATCACCACCAGATGGCATTACTGGCACAAAATAATTATGTTTCTGTCCAGAATGAGAAGAGGTGTTGAGAGCCGGCTGTGTGGGTAGCGTAGAGGTGGGGTGAAGTGGGTGGAAAGGACATAATTTTGTACGTTTTTTTCCTCTAGTCTAGAGTCTTTTGTAAATTGAAACACATGAATAACTAAGTCTTTATCATCTCATCTGATGCTTTTTATTGTTTTTTTCCTTTTTTCTTTCTTTGCCTGTAGTTCCTTCAGAAACAGGTAACACTTTTCTAATAGTCACTTTGTATTCTTGCATCTTGCTCTTATAATGCTTTTGTTTCTCGCCACAGAGGATAATGGAAAAGTAATATGCTTTGACTTATGGCATTGGTAAAAAATCTGCATGCGAAGTCTAGTAGTTGCCTATAGATTTTTCTGAACTTCACAAGGATCCTGGTTACAACATTGTACTATTTCATGCCAAAATAATGGTTTTAAAAAGATTCACACTTCCTGGATGCACTGGCTCATACGTGTAACTGCAGTGACTTGGGAGGCTGAGGTGGAAAGATTGCTTGAGCCCAGGAGTTTGAGGCTGCAGTGAGCTATAATTGCACCACTAAACTCCAGTCTGGCTGACAGTGAGACCCTGTTCCTTAAAAAAATTTTTTTTAAAAAAAGAAAGAAGAAAACAAATTCAAACTTCGCTATTAATAAAATGTCTGGCATTTTATTTTACAATAGTAAAAAAAAAAAAAAAGAATTTACACTAGTGAATATTGGTTAACAGTGCAGAATGGATGCCCAGATCTCGTTTCTTTGTAGTAATAACATAGTGTTGGCCTGAGTATATATAGCCCTTAGGCCAGGGTTTTCCCCAGCATCCTGACAGTGTGCCTCATTTTTTGCTAACTGTCCACTTCTGCACACCTTTCCCTAAACCCTTTACTTGTCTTTAAAAATACTTACTTTTGAGGAAAAATTAAAATCAAGGAGTATCATTCTTTGTAGACTCATGTTTGTACTTTCCATTTTCTTAATTTCTGTCTTGAAGGAAAACCAAACTGCTAAGTAACAGCATGTGAATAGTTAATTTCTTTATCCATTAGTATTGGAAACAGAAGATTTAAGATAAAAATGTAGCATTAAAAAAAAATGGATACTTAGTAATGGCCTCTTAACACAATGCCTGGGTCCCTGAGGTTATACACTTGCTTGCCTTTCCACACTGGCTCTCATTTGGGAGTTTTAAAAAAATTTTGTTCAGAATAGTACCATAACATGGAAGCCATTTTTTGTGTGCTTTTGGATCTTTTGATTTGAAGACGGCTTGGCCGAGTCCCTTGTCTTTCTAAACACACACACACACACACACACACACCCTGCAGTGAGAAAAAAAATCCATTTATGTGGTTATGTGAAAATCTCTAGCTGCATTGAGATTCAATTTCTTGAATAAAAAGTGTTGGTTTTAACGCTGGGTCTCTAAATAAATGCTTTATTCACTTAAATGTGTGCTTTCCAAAAACTAGTATGATTAAAACATTAACAGCCTCTTGTATATAAATTAACAGTCTTGTTGCTTGTTACAGAAGATAACTTGACTGGTTTAGAATTTTCCTTTAGTCTAGTTTTTTGTTTCTAGTTTTCTGATAATTAAAGGAATTTCAGGATCCTAATGCAAGTAATTATTTGATGTTTTCTTGAAATATTTTGGATTCTTGAAAATATACATGAGTAAATTGATTTTACTGAGAATCCACATAACTTTAGGATGATATAGAATAGAGCTTGATTCAGGTCAGTATCAAATAAGGCCTGGCTTTTAGGGCCAACAGTGGCTACCAGCTGAAGATGGAGTGTTGGGAGGATAGCATTAATCTCTTAGAACCTTATAGAACTCTTTTGCAAAATGCAGTCAAACTCCTCCATCTCACCCAAAGCTGAGGCCCGTTGCCCTGGGGATCTCCCTTGGCATGTTCTTGACTCTTAGAGTTGCTAGCAATGGAAGCAGTGCTGTTGGTGAAGCTGCAGCTAAGCCCGGAGGTGCAATTATACTTTTATTTCTTAGCGTGCATGCACACACACACCACACCTACCCTGCTGTAGTTTGGAATGAGAAGAGGTTAGAATTAACTAGGCTTCATTTCCATGCCTAATTAGCTGGGCTAAATTCCATGCCTAAATTTGCTGACTCAGGTTTTTTATTTTGACATCACCTTGCCCATTGTGCCTGTTGACATAGTGACAGTTACAGAAACAGTGCCAAGTGAAAAATCCCTCTGAAATTGTTTCCTTTGAATGAGAATTGTGTGTTTAGCTATTGATTCTTCCCTTCCTCTTCTTGGTGTCAACTTGCAGTAAGGGCTAGGGTACGATGTCTGGGAGCCTGTACTCTCCAGCAGAACCAGAGAAGCAGAACTATTATTTCCTGGCTGATGGTAGGTGCTGCCTTGTGGGTCCATTTAAATGCAAGTGTATATCTGCAAAGCACTTCATAATGCTATCATTGCTCAAGTAGACCTTTATTTAGCTGGGTGTAACTCCCACTTAGAGAACATTTTCTTTGCCAGGAAGCAGTATGGTCAGCCGGACATGTGAATGCCGTGTTTGATCTCACAAGCCTGTGTGCTTCAATAACATTAGTAAAGGAGAAGAGGACACAAATA
Source organism: Tarsius wallacei (assembly GCA_963574415.1). Classification (NCBI taxonomy): domain Eukaryota; kingdom Metazoa; phylum Chordata; class Mammalia; order Primates; family Tarsiidae; genus Tarsius; species Tarsius wallacei. The sequence continues at coordinate 36,518 of CAUYQG010178406.1, read as the reverse complement.
AGTGAGAATATGTTAATAGAAAGTCCAGGTAGGCCTGCCACCTGAACCTCCTGGGGACAGATAACACTGTAGGGCCTGAACTTTATAGCAGAGTGGTTATAGGAAAAAGTGGATATGGAAAGTTAAATATCTACATATATTTTCCTGCAAGTACTCCAAAGGTATGTCTAATTAGTGGATCCATTAAACAAGAGATAATATTGTTTAACATGGATTTATAGAAATGCTGTGGCTCACTTCTGAAATACACAAGGTAAATACTCGCAATGTAATTTAATGAATTGTGTCAATACATTTTGTTTCATGTGGCTTAACATTATCTGTGATGTGATTTACTAAATTAAATTTGAAAGCATACTGTTAATTGACATTACTCTTTTTATAGCAGCTTAGATAGCCATTATATACATACGTTTTTAAAATTTACCTCTACTTTAGTGCATTTGTCTTTGATTTTCATTTATTTATGTTGAGTAAATGTTTCTGTTAGATTTTAAGTTAAATGGTTATGTGAAATTCACTTTTCATAATTATTTTTTAGCATATATCTTCATTGCTAATTCATGTGTGTTTTAGTGTAGTTGGTTGTCTGGTTGCATGGACTTTGAACCAAAACCATCCTTTGCAGATGCTTTTACTGACTCTGCTATCAGTGCTAAAGTGAATGGTGAACACAAAGAAAAGGACCTGGAGCCCTGGGATGCAGGTGAACTTACAACCAATGAGGAGCTAGAGGCTTTGGAAAACGACGTAGTAAGTAAAAATCTTCGTGATTAGTGCCAGGTTCTGTGGTCCATGTGGTATGCATATGACATCCTATCAGTTGATTTTAATTTAAGTGTGTTTTTGTTGTTGTTGTAGTGAATATATTTAGAGCAGCAGTTTTGTTGTGTAAATAGAGATTTTCTCCCAGGCAATAAATAAAGAAAATGTATTTTTGCTATTTTACTTGTAAGAGTTAAGCAGTAGTACTTCTTTGTAATAAAAATAAATCACAACAAGCAACTTACAAATTTAAATTGGAAACCATGGAAAATACCAGTGTCTTTTGCTTTAACCCTGCAGAGAATAAGGTAACCTAAGAAAAGTGGTGTGTTAATTGTGGACTTTACCTAGAGATGAGGTCAAAGTAGGACACTTTAGGCTTCTTGGTTGAAAAAGAGAAGGTTCTCATTATTAAGATAAATAATTAGGTTACAGTCGAATGAAAGCAGTACACAAATTTCTCAGTCTTAAGTTGGGATCATTCTCCACAGAAACCTCCTCTTCTAAAATACTTCTTGTCACGTATTATTTTTGCTTTTCTCTTAATGCATCATCTATAACTGAAATACTTAGTGGTTGTAGTGGCTCACGTCTGTGGTCCCAGCTATTTGGGAGACTGAAATGGGAGGTTCTCAAGCCCAGGAGTTTGAGTCCAACCTAGGCAACACAGTGAGACCCTTTCCAAAAAAAACAAAACAAAAACACACACACACACACACAAAGAAATGCTTAATGAAGACTCTAGTATAGAAAGCATAGAGATACAAAGCAAAGTCTCTTGTCAAAAATGAGTGTTAAGGTAGCAAAATTTGAATTGGATGAAGAATCTTTCATTGAGTAAAAAAGGTAATTCTTAACAAATGTGTGTTTGATGTCTAAGGCATAAATAATAAGTATCTTCTCTTCCTCAGGCAAGAAGCCTAAAATGTGTCCGACTTTGACCTCATCTCCAGTTATAAAACTGAAAATGCATAGGCAACATATCATTATTAATTTTCAAACTTTAAAGACTCATAACCTAATACAACAGTTCTTAAGCCTGTGCATCACCTGTATGGAACATACAGGGAAATAGAGACTCTTTTTACACTGTTAGTGAGGTGGAGAAATTGATAGAGGTTTTCTGGAAAGAATCTGGCAATCGTTATCAAAATTTAAAGTACTGGATGGGCGCCATGGCTGTAATCCCAGTACTTTGGGAAGCCGAGGAGGGAGAATCACTTGCGCCCAGGAGTTTGAGACCAGCCTAGGCAACATAGTTTCTACAAAAAAATCAAAAAAATTAGCCAAGTGTGGTGGCATGTACCTGTAGTCCCAGCTACTTGCGAGGATAAGGTGGGAGGATCACCTAAGCCCAAGAAGTTGAAGCTGCAGTGAGCTGTGATTGTGTCACTGCCATCCAGCCTGGGTGACAGTAAAACCCCAACTTGAAAAAAAGAGAAAAACCATAAAAAATAAAACTGAGCATATACTTGTTCTAGTAGTTCTACCTCTTAGAATTTTCTCTCCCTTATATATTCATATGACATACAAACTAATTATTTACAAGGACGGTTTTGGCAGCATTGTTTCCAATAGTGAAAAATCTGAAACATTGTTAAATGTTGGTGGAGTGTGAATTAAGTAGATTTTATCATCTACCATTCAGTTGAAATACTACATGTCTACCAAAAAGAATGGTGTTTCAGCTGGGTGCAGTGGCTCACGCTTGTAATCCCAACATTTTGGGAGGCTGAGGCAAGAGGATTGCCTGAGTCCATGGGTTCAAGACCAATCTGGGCAACATGGCAAGATCTCATCTCTATAATAAATCAAAACCTTAAGCAGGTGTGGAGGCGCATACTTGTAGTTCCAGCTACTTGGAAGGCTGAGGCGAAAGGATCGCCTTAGCCCAGCAGGTCGAGGCTATGGTACTTGTGAGCATGCTGCTGCACACCAACCTGGGCAACAGAGTAAGACTGTGTCTCAAAAAAAAAACAAAAACTTTTTTTGATATGGAAAGATAATCAAGATTTGTTAAAAGAAAATGCAAGTTGTAGAACAACAATCCTAGTTGAATATCTTTTTAAAAGAGCTGAGCATGTTCTTATGTATACATAGAGCATGTCTTGAATTATACCCAATAAATTGTTAATAATAGTTATTTATGATCACTGGTATTGTAAGTGCTCACTTTTTACTGTATATTTAACATAGAGCATATATTAAGTTTAAAGCCTCCATAGGTGATTATGATTTCCTGCCTACATGTTAGGCCAAAGGGATTGCTTTAGTGGTAAGATTATATTACAGTTTTACCTGGAGTAGCACAGAAAGACCCATAGTTGATGGGTGAAATCTTTTTTTTTTTTTTTGTGTTGGAGTCTCACTCTATCGCCCAGACTGGAGTGCAGTGGCCGCTCCCGGCCACCGCAGCCTCGACCTGCTGCGCTCCGGCGATCCTTCTGCCTCAGCCTTCCAAGTAGCTGGAACTACAGGCGTGCGCTACCACGCCCGGCTAATTTTTTGATTTCTTGTAGAGATGAGGTCTCGCCAAGTTGCCCAGGCAGGTCTCGAACCCACAGGCTCAGGCAATCCACTCCACTTCAGCCTCCCAAGGCGCGGGATTACAGGCTGAGCCACCAAGCCTGGCTTTTTTTTTTTAAAGCAGGTCTCGAACCCACAGGCTCAGGCAATCCACTCCACTTCAGCCTCCCAAGGCGCGGGATTACAGGCTGAGCCACCAAGCCTGGCTTTTTTTTTTTTAAAGTTGGAATCATTTGTTGCCCATGCTGGAGTGTAGTGGTACGCTGCTCACGGCCACCTCAGCCTTGACCTGCTGAGCTTAGGCGATCCTTCTGCCTCAGCCTTCCAAGTAGCTGGAACTACAGGCATGTGCCACCATGCCCAGCTAATTTTTTGATTTATTGTACAGACAAGGTCTCACCATGTTGCCCAGGCTGGTCTCAAACCTGTGCGCTCAGGCAGTCCCCTCCCCTCAGCCTCCCAAAGTGCTGGGATTATAGGCGTGAGCCACTGTGCCCAGCTCAAACTCTCAGGTGATGTTCTCCAGTATCTTCTTTAAGGCCACCAACAAGTATCTTTTTCATAATTAAGTGGGCACCTGGTCTTTGAGAATCCTCTCGAGACTGCTCTTTGGTTCCACAACTCTTTTCTCCACCTTGTGTGGCCTTGCATTCATGGCTGCATCTACCTCCTCCACAGTGGCAGACATGACAAACCCAGAGCCTCTGGAATGCTTGAAGTTTGGATCTCTCATTGCCACTCAGTCTATGAGTGTTTGCCATTGCTCAGATTGGCTCCTCAGGCTGTCATTAGTGGTTTTGAAGCTCAGCCTTCCGATGAAGAGTTACTGCAGATGTTTGGGTCCTTAGGGGACTCTGATCTAGACATGGTGGTGGGGAAAGAGACTTTAAGGATGCTTTCTCTGTGGACATGTATGGGCTGCTGAATAGTTTATTCTTATATACTAATCCTTTTCACTCAGATATCCCTTCTCAAGGGACCTAAAGAGATTACTGGTGATTATACAGGACAAACTTATGCCTGTGCAGAAAGTATGTTTCCTTGAAGTTTTCCATTCAAATTGCATGAAAAGGCAAATAAAGAGATGGAATATATTCTGAGATATGATCAGTCAGTTGAGAAGTAGTTTTCAGCAATCATGAGTACGTCCTTCCATATCATCTTCGAACACCAGACTGGACAATAAATTACATATTATTAATGTTGGAGCAAGAAAATGAAACTGTATTGTCTGCTGGAATAGAGAAACACCAGGTGGAAGACGTCAAACAAATTACAATATGTATCAGTGAACCTGCAGTGCATGTCGGTGACTGTTTCACATTACCACACGTTAGAAAAATATAATAAAATTTTGTGATCTTTTTTTGTCATAAAGAAGTTTCTCAGTGTCCAAAATTTCATTATAAGCCAAATATCATTCCAATAAAATAATTGGTTCCAGTGCTGTACAATTTAATATGAAGTGATTGATTTTTTACTATTTTGTAAAAAAAGAGTGGTTGATTTGCTGGTGGGTGGTCCGCGAGATGTCTCTGAGTTCAGAGAGTTACAGAATGTAGCCTAGCTTTTGAGAGTGGTAGTTTCCTATGCTTCCCTCATAGAATTGTGGAGTTATCTACACAGAGGTTATAGGTCAGGACATTGGAGATCTGTAATTGCCATTGCCTAGGTCCCACAACTGCTGATGGCAAAACCAGTTCTAAAACCCAGCTCTTGTGAGTTTGTTCAGTGATTGCCTGTTCACTGCTTTGCACCACCTTCTCTTTGAGCACTCCCGGGAGGAAGGGGAGAATGGTAGGGACCTTGTCCCATGGTCCCATCTTGAAATAGTGGTACAGTGGGGAAAGCTTTGGCTTCTCCCTTCCTTCTCCCAAACATTGGAAATATTTTTGGCTGTTAAAAAGTACCCTTTGTCTTTACAGACCTGATGATCATTGAGTGATCACAAGAAGGTTTCAGTAAATACAGATGTGTCTACTGAAAGGTGGCTGTTATGGGATATGGGAAGAAGAGAGCCCTGATCAGAAGGCTCATATTTTATGAAGTAATTAAAATGTTCTAAACTTTTAAAATAAGTATGTTGTGCAGTTCTTTACCAACTTGAGGGGCAGGTATATAGAACAAAAGTTGTTTCTTTTGTATACCTCACCATGAATTGTACCCCACAATTTTATAATAAAAATTAAAAGAGAAAAAAATAAACAGTAATAAATAAAATTTAAAAATTAAAAAAAACCAAACATTTTTAAAGGGAATTTTGACCTGTTTTCTATTTTGTTAGAGTTTACTAAAATAGTTATTTAGATATTGTTAGTATATACTGATTGTAACTGAATTCAGAATTGTCATTTTGAAAAATGAGCTTTATTTTCTTCTAGTCTAATGGATGGGATCCCAATGATATGTTTCGGTATAATGAAGAAAATTATGGTGTAGTATCTACGTATGATAGCAGTTTATCTTCGTATACGTAAGTTTAACATGTTTGTTTTATTTTTGTGCATTTGTCTTTCATTTTTATCAACTTAAATTTTAATATTGAATGCATGTTTTTGTTAGGTTTTTAGTTAAACAATTATGTGAAAGTTTTTTTGTTATTACCTATGAATTCCCATTAAAAAAGGAAATAAATGTAGTTTGTTTATACCCTGTTTTTATGATCTGAATAAGTTTTTGTTTGATTTTGTTTTTTAAGTTGTTAAAAATCTAAGTTTGTATGGTAGAGATTATGGTGGACAATCATTTTAACAAGTTTTTGAAATAGATTCCTCTAGGGAAAAGATAAAGAAAACAAATTAAAATTTTGATTTATAAATAAATAGATGACTGTAACTCTTACAGTTTTACCAGTATCCCAAACTCTAAACTTTCTTAATAGTTGATTGTGGCAGATATATAAACTATGACTTTAAAATATTCACTTTGCTTTTCTTCTTCTCATGTTTCAGGGTGCCCTTAGAAAGGGATAACTCAGAAGAATTCTTAAAACGAGAAGCAAGGGCAAACCAGTTAGCAGAAGAAATTGAGTCAAGTGCCCAGTACAAAGCTCGAGTGGCCCTGGAAAATGATGATAGGAGCGAGGAGGAAAAATACACAGCAGTCCAGAGAAATTCCAGTGAACGTGAGGGGCACGGCATAAACACTAGGTATTTAAAGGAAATCATGATGCAGTATTTTGGATATACAACCCAAGGTCTGTGTAAGAAGGTGTATTATTATTATATTTCCTCCCTAACATAGCTTAGGTAGAGAATGTAATTGGAATTGATTTAAGATTCTGTTAGAGAAAAGATTATGGTAATTTTAGAAAAGTTTTTTTTTTGTTGTTTTTTTTTTTGTGTCAGTCTCACTCTGTTGCCCAGACTGCAGTGCAGTGGCAGGATCACTGCTCACCTCAGCCTCAATCTCCTGGGCTCAAGCGATCCTTCTGCCTCAGCCTCTGAGTAGCTGGGACTATAGGCAAGTGCTATCATGCCCAGCTAATGTTTTGGGGTTTTTTTGTAGAGACCAGGTCCTGCTATGTTGCCTAAGCTGGTCTCGAACTCCTGGGCTAGCAATCCTCCTGCCTCGGCCTCCCAAAGTGCTGGGATTACAGATGTGATCCACGGCACCTGGCCTGGAAAATACTTTTTTGAGAGTCAGGTCTGTAGAACCAAGTATTGGATAGAGAAGGATGAGCAAGCCAAGGTCTGAGAGAGCACGTTAAAAAATACTCATCAGGTAGGAGACACATGTAGCATAATCACAGTACCATATGATTTGCTTGAGTGAAGGTGTATTTAGAGTATTGGAAGCATCCAGAGTGAGAAGGAACTAGCATAACCTGCTAAAAAGCCTCACTAAAGAGGTGGTGTTTTGTAATAAGATAATAGGATCTGTCTGCCACTCAGAGAAGAGAATGGGAGAAGATTTATCACCTGATGAAAAGCCATGTGCAAAAGCATGGCCATGTGAGAACCTGGCCGGCTCAGGAAAGGGCTGGTTGTTTCATATGTCTGGAACAAGGGATCTATGTTGGATGCAGAATGGCAGCTGGTGGTAGAAACTGAGGTCATTTAAGGACTTTTCATGTCCTGATAAAGAGCAACCTGTAGGCAGAGGATGGGGTGAATAAACCCTGGAGCATTGAGGACTAGCTGAAACATAGAGACCGGTTAGTGTATTGAAATAGTTCAATTGTGAGAACTTGGTAGACATCTAGACCAGCGCTGGTGATAGAAAGGCTAGAAAATCTAGGGATTACCCTGAGGTTTATTTGATAACTACGTGAGTTAATTGTTGTACTGGTAATGGAGGTAGGAAAATGGAGCAAGTTTGAGGGAGAAACTGACTGCATTTGTGCAGTATATTGCATTTGAGGGATTTGTGGGTCTTTCATTTATTCATAAACATGTTCAGAAATACCTGCTGCCTTTCTAGTAGAGTAAGAGATACATCCTGTCTTCAAGGCATTCAACTTAAAGTCTGGCAATTTGAACTGACATATCTAGTGACAGATATTGAGACTGTGAGATCGGCCCTGTGGTTTTGGGATTTATCAGCATTGTTGATATTGAAGCCATGAAAAAACAAAGAACAGCTAATGAGACAAGAAGAGATATCATAGAAAATAAAATTGAGACAGCCAACGGGAAAAAAGTCTTAAGAAGATAGATCAAGATTGGTAGAATCAGCCATAGAGAGGTCAAGGGGGATGAGAATGAACACATATCCATGGTCGAGGGGGATGAGAATTAATACATATCTTAAGAGGAGAATTGGAGAGAAGGCAAAGGCAAGAGGCAAGAACTAAGGGTAAGATGGAAGAAGAAGGGCGTGTGGGATTGAGGCAGTTTGGTTTAGTGTTAAACCTTTTTTTAAACAAGTATTCCCTTCTGCCTGAATTACTTTCAGATATGTTTCATTGGCCTGATACCTTTTAGGATAAAGTTATTTAGAGGATCTCTCATTTTCAGGGAAAATAAATATATTCCTCCTGGACAAAGAAATAGAGAAGTCATATCCTGGGGAAGTGGGAGACAGAATTCACCGCGTATGGGCCAGCCTGGATCGGGCTCCATGCCATCAAGATCCACCTCTCACACTTCAGATTTCAACCCGAATTCTGGTTCAGACCAAAGAGTAGTTAATGGAGGCAAGTATTTTGACCAAATTTGTCAATGTCATCGATCAACTAGTTTTCTAAATACTTAAAATAGTTTACATAATTGATAAAAAATGCACACCTTTAATGGTCTCTGTGGAGTAGTTTTTACTTCATCATTACTTAAAATTTGCTTTTGTGGATATCAAAAACGGTAAAACATTGTACAAGACTTTGGCATATACAATATTTAGCATGATGAAATATTCATGATGTATGAAGATAAAGTGCTAAATTTAATGCAAAGACAATCAATTGGTCAAAAACACTCCACATATAAAGAAATTGGAAACTTTGGGTAGGTTCTCAATTTTAAAAACACTGGATAATAAAATTATTTAGACATAATTTATATGAAAAATTCTAATTTATGTGAAATACTCTGTGGTTAATATGGATTCATTTTCATTAACTGTTTGTTTCTATATTTTGCTTACTTCAAGAAAGGATCTGAGGTGACCTATAATACAAGACATGGCCAGGAGTCATGTGAAGAAAATGACTAGAGAAATATACTTAAAAAAAAAAAAAATAACAAAACAGCTCTTAGTTTAATAGTGGATATTGTAGTTTAGCAACTTGAGTTAAAAAAAATACCTGAGTCTTTAGTAGGAAGACATTTTCTACTCTATCTCTAAATCTAGATTGAATATAGCTCATAGGGTATGGATCTTTCATATATGTCGAGGATATTGAATAGCAGTACTATGGATGGTATAGAAAGACGGTAATTAATAATGGCAGTAGTATGTTACTAACTTAGGGAAAAGGATGGACATTCAATTTGTGGTATTTAGAATTGGAAAGCTAGAAAGAAAGAAAGAGAGAACACTAAGTTTCCAATTTCATTTGTTTTCATCAAGTCTTTTCTCCAGAATTCCTCTCCAAATGAACACTCTTGAGTATTTTCTGGACTTGATACTGGGGGTGAAATTTCTTTGCTCACTGAGTGAAGATTTTAGTTGTTCATAAACAGAATTTTCAAACTAAAAACCTGGAGGGGGCTGGGAAATACTATGATACTCAAGTGTGTGGACCCCTATGGAGAGGAGACCTGGACTGTTTACTAAGATTAAGGTAAGTGACTCATAACATGAAATGCTAGCTGTGTCTTGACCTGTGAATCTTCATCAGTATCAGTGTATTTGGTGATGACTGCTTTGTAGTTATACTCTTTATGAAGCAGTCTACTAGACAAAAGTGTTTAACTGTATAAATTACTTAGAAGGTCCCCCGAAAAGGTTTAATGAGATTAAGACTTTTCTTTTTTAAAGTAATGACTATTAACCTTTGTTACTCCTGTGACTCTAGAAAATAGAAGCAATGTTTTATTTCTACTTAAATGGCACTTGCTTAATGAGATTTCAAACTGAACCTTAGGTATATATCAAGTGTAAATCTGATGAAATCATAGATGATTATAAGGAACCAGCATTTCTAGTTGGATGCAGTAGCTGCTGCTTATTTTCATTGTGTTTCATGGTTAAAATTAATATAGTAAATAATCTTATTCTTGAGTAAGAATTATCATGATTTATTGTGTGAAATTACCTAGTGTATATTATATTCCTTTTAACAATTGATGATTGAGAAACAGTTATGGAATCAGGATTGATAGGCAAAGTCTTAATTGTCTTCTTCAATAGTATGTGTAGATCCTAATTAACCCTTTGGGAACGTGTGTTCATTTAAACAGACTTAATTTTAAGGAGGTTAAAGTAAAATGTAAATTTATGTCAGTTAAGTTATGCTAAAACTTATCACAAATCAAATGACTGTCCTCAAAGGGTTAAAATGTACAAGAAATCATTTTTGTCATTTTACTTTTTTTCTGTTTACTTTTTTCCCTCATTTTTTTCTTTAGTTTTTATACTTTCCTTCATATCATTTGTTCTGTCAGGTGTTCCCTGGCCATCGCCTTGCCCATCTCCTTCCTCTCGCCCACCTTCTCGCTACCAGTCAGGTCCCAACTCTCTTCCACCTCGGGCAGCCACCCCTACACGGCCGCCCTCCAGGCCCCCCTCGCGGCCATCCAGACCCCCGTCTCACCCCTCTGCTCATGGTTCTCCAGCTCCTGTCTCTACTATGCCTAAACGCATGTCTTCAGAAGGTACAATACCACAATTTGTTCATGTTTTTGTTTGTCTTTGTTTAACTCCTATGTGAGTTTATAATTACAAAATAGTTTCCTCTTCATTATTTAATAACCTATAATTTCTGTGTTTTAACTTTGGTTTATTAAAAAACTATTTCTATTAACCTTTTGTTCATTAGAGAAAAATTTGGTAAATGCTGTGTGAAGCTATGAACCATCCTAAATTATAAGAAAGAGGGTTTATCTTTGCCTGGTAATAATGCTCCTTTACAGCCTCGGAAAAGTCTGCCCCATGGCCTTCTCCCTTCTGATTTGCTGTGTATACAGTAGTTAATGTCAAGCGAATGGACTTTCTTTGCCCAGGCTTGAACTTAATTGTAACCTGTCATTTTACAGCTCCTTGGCCAAGGTCCTAGTGAGCCTTCCTATTGGCCATTGGCAAGAATGGTGTTTTAGGAGTCCTTTTTGAAAGTGAAATCCCATGTAGCTGCCTATACGTGTCTGCCTTTAGATTCCAGTACAGAGTTTGATTTTTAGAATTCCTGAGGAATGCTAAATTTGAGTAATTAAAAAAAATTAGTGTTGTAGTATTATATAGTAAAAGGCTGCTTTAATCTGGGAGAAGTTCTTGATCTAAGATGAAATTACTTAGGCATGAATTTGAATATTTAGGTGTATTTTTTTCTCTTGTCAAAGATAAGAATAAAATCCTGTAATTCTTATTCAGTATTTGATGCTAAATCCACCATTGCCATATATCAGATACATGGATGTGTTGTGGAAAGGTTAACATTCAAACATAAATGTTGTGTATACATTTGAAGCATGTTTTCTGAATGATAATATTCTTTTGGTACGAGTTCAGAATATTTGTGTTAAAATATTAATCTAATTTGTTTATTAAAATCACAGTTATATAGCTTATTTGGGACTAATAAAGTTTTCTGCATGAACTGCTTACCTGGGGAAAACTGTGTTCACTGCTTTAAAATAGATTCTTACATTCAGGCAGGCAGGTCATGTGACCTTGGCTGAGGAGTCTAACCTTTAATAGCAAGTTTCACTGATTTTCAAAGCGACTTCTTTACTCAAAATGGCCTCTAGTAGTTGCCACTAAATGGAGAATCTGTTGAAATATTTCTTGTGGTTCATTATTTGAGTAAGTGCTGTTTGTCTGATGAGAATGTGTTAGATAAAATGTGATCACTAATGACTGTGACTACGTTAAGGTGTAAGGACTACTCATGGACTAACCATTCATATAGAAATACACCTTCTGTGTTATTCAAGGATGTTGAATATCTCCTTGAAAATTATAATCTATATTAGCAACCTTTAAAATAAAGGTAATTTCTAAGATTAAATTTCTGTTGGGAACACAGTAATTTGAATTTCCAAATAGCTTGGCAGCAGGGTGGGAGTGAGAAGTCTTGGCTTTGATGTCAGAAAGGTTTTTGCTATGTATTAGCACTAGCAGGCTTCTGTCTCAAGGGCCGTCCTGTCCACTATTCTCACTTGGCAGATTGGTCTAGTGCATAGTAAATTGCTTTAAAAAGAGAAGTCAATGAAGTGGCAGAATCAATGGTATGGCATTTTGACAATTCATATAGTACAGATTTCTACCCCAACTGTCTTAATATGTTGGTCTTATAAGTTATGCATTAGCAGCAGAATTTCCAGCCCATGGCCTATTAAGTCTTCCAAGCTGCTTACAGGTGAGGACTAGTTTAAGCTAGAAGTTGAAAATTGATGTTCATGACAGAATAGGTAGATAAACTAAGATTTTGGAGAAATTGAAGATGGGTATGTACATATATTTCAGTAGTACCAGGGGAATATAGGGAGTAATAATCATTTGGTTAAAAATATATTTTTTTCTAATTTTAGAATTATACTGTAGATTCTGGATTGGGGAAGGCAAAAGTATAGGGTAAAGTAAAAAATATTTTATCATGTAGCCATAGCTTCAATAGAGCCATTTTATTACATTTCTTTATTTTTATATGCCTATAGTAATACACACGGATGAAACAGATTGCTACAATTATTTTAAGAGTTATGACATCTTATTGTTTGACTTCTTACCACCAACTTTATCCCTCCCTTTATTTAAAAAAAGGGGGGGGGGAATAAAATAAAATTTATCAAACTTTATGACATTCCACAAAATAATTCTGAAAGAGTTAATAGGATGAAAAAATATGTATGGCCTTTTTTTCTTTTTTTTAACCAAAGAGAAACTGTCGAGTGAATGAATAAAAGAGAGAATGTGTTTATGTGTATACTTAGCAGAAAAACAGTACTGATGGACATTGTGGCATTTATGTGATGTTCACTGTTCCTTTCTTAGGGCCTCCCAGGATGTCCCCAAAGGCCCAGCGACACCCTCGAAATCACAGAGTTTCTGCTGGGAGGGGTTCCATATCCAGTGGCCTAGAATTTGTATCACACAACCCACCCAGTGAAGCAGCTACTCCTCCAGTGGCAAGGACCAGTCCCTCGGGGGGAACATGGTCATCAGTGGTCAGTGGGGGTAGGTAACACTTGGGCATAATGACAGTGTTCATTTTGTAGTTGTACTAGATGTAAAGAGGGCTGAGCTAAAGCTCTGTTTGAGGAAGTGTGTGTGTGTATGTGTGTGTGTGTGTGTGTATGTGTAAAATAGTAGAATAACCAGGAGTTGGGAAATCAACATTTTAATTATGGGCTCTACCACTTATTCATCATATGTTTAATCATTCTTGATTTCAGTTTTCTCAGTGAATAAGTTGTAGCCTAGTCTACTTTATGAGCTTGTGATGGGATTCCTATAAGATTCATGAATATGAATATATCTTATATAGTTTTATAAAGTACTACTCCAATATAAGGCATACATAGTACAATCACACTAATTGGAGGTACTGTATTTTCTATCTTTTTAGCAACTTTGTTCACGGATTCATTCCATAAACATTTATTCTGGGCTTACAGTATAGCTAGATCTGTATATGGCTCTAATTCCCAACTATATTTCTCTGATAAAGGAATATCAAACACAAATGAGGATCCCAAGTTATACTTAAGATTTTACAATTAGGTTATGACTGCTTTTGCTACTTTTTGCTGCAAAAAGTAGCTTTCATTATAACTGGAGAGCTAGAGCATACAAAGAATGCCTTTATTTTCTTGTTCTTACTCTATTTTAATCAGTCCATAAACTAAAGTCTTTAAACTTAAGCAAAAAAAAAAAAATCTAAATCTGTTAAATGTCTGTTTTAGTTGATGCATACTGTCTACTCAGCTTCATGTAATGTACTTTCATGTAATTGTAAATTCCTTTGCACTTCCTGTTTTCTTCCTTGGTCTTCAAGACTAACAAGAAAATAAGCCAGGCACTGTGGCTCACGCCTGTAATCCTTGCACTTTGGGAGGCTGAGACGGGAGGATCGCTTGAGGCCAGGAGTTTGAGACCCGCCTGGGCAACAAAGCAAGACCTCATCTCTACAAAAAATAGGAAAATTAGCCGGGCATAGTGGTGCATGCCTGTAGTCCCAGGTACTCAGGAGACTAAGGCAGGAGGCTCGCAGGAGCCCAGGAGTTGAGGCTGCTGTGAGCCATGATCATGCCACTGTACTCCATCCTGGGTAAGAGTGAGACTCTGTCTCAGAAAAAAAAGACTGACAAGAAAATAGAAATTTAAAAAATCGTCAGGTGTTCTATTAATCTTTTGGCATTGCTCAAATGGTCTGGAAATTAATTTGAGAAGTAGCAGCATGATTAGAATTGAGAGTAAACATAGTGTTTAGAGAGGCACTCAGAATGGCGTTACAAGTTTGCTCTTTTTACTTATTGGAAACAATTATTGAATAATTTTGAATCTAAACTCTGCAAGTAGATTTATAATGATATACGAAATCTATTGCTTATTTTGACATCACATGAGATGCAACCCCTGCTTGTATTATCTTCCCCTCTTGGCCAAATTTTGTCCTGATTTCCTTAGTTATTGCACGGTGGGTCTTGATGTTGCAAGAAGGGTATATAGGATGAGGGCCTCAAGCTGCCCAAAGGTGTTTTAGTATATTACTTGAAGGAGAAAGGAATGAGCCTACTTCTTAGGCCTCTCCAACCCCACAGTAACCTTTTAAAAATAAGCAATCAGTTCAACTTTTTTGTAGAATGTTTTTATCTTAAAAAGTGGCATTTCCCCAAGTGCCCATGCCATAAGAGATAAGATAGACAAGTGGGAAAAAAAAAGTGGCATTTATCCTGCCTTAGGAATCCCATTTCCAACTTCATTCAATAATACCTTTCAGAATTAATACATTTAGTTAGGAGAGAAAACCAGAGTTGTACTTAGGTGTTAGTAATTGCTGCTATTCTTCAGACTGTTCTTGATTACCACCAAATTCCTAAGACTTTGGAAAAGAAAACAGGGTGATGAGATAAAGGGTAAGGGCTGGAGAGCACTGTTTTCCCTAGACCTTCAGAAAAGCCTCTTTGAGGAAATAATATTTTAGCTGAAAAAGTAACAAATTTTCCCTTTCTTCTAGTTCCAAGATTATCCCCTAAAACTCACAGACCCAGGTCTCCTAGACAGAACAGTATTGGAAACTCTCCCAGTGGGCCAGTTCTTGCTTCTCCCCAAGCTGGCATTATTCCCACTGAAGCTGTCGCTATGCCTGTTCCAGCTGCATCTCCTACGCCCGCTAGTCCTGCATCCAACAGAGCTGTTACTCCTTCTATTGAGGGTATGTAAGAAAGGGCTTCTAGATTCCTAATGTCATTTGTAAGCTAAGTGTTAGAATTACGTCTTGTAATGTTAACCTGTATGTTGTTTTTATTCATAGGTAGGTATTTTGAATGCATATTATATATGTTATGTAAATGGAGTTAGTTGTTTAAGGAATACTACAAATATATATATATTATATCTTTTGTTATGAAGGTTAACATTCCTGGGTGTTAAATAACTATATAAATAAAATTATTGGTGTTTCATATGACATCCATAAAGGGAAAAAAATTCTCTGTTTAAACAAAGTATTCTTTTCCAAAAACATAGAAAATCAGAATTATCGTTAAATATTTTCCTGTTTTACTTTTCTAACTTCTGTCTAACTCTAAGTTTTTTAAAAAATTGTTTTCTAGCTAAAGATTCCAGGCTTCAAGACCAGAGGCAGAACTCTCCTGCAGGAAATAAAGACAACACTAAGCCCAGTGAAACATCTCCTAACTTCTCAAAAGCTGAAAATAAAGGTTGGAGGTTTAAAGCATTTTTAGGCATAACTGTAGAAATATGGAGTGTGTCTAATTTCATGCCCAATACAGAATATTTTTGTTTAACACTTTTTCTTAGTATTTTGTATATATAAATGCATAGTTTGACAAATGCCAAAAATAAAAATTGATACTGAAGTTGTTATTCTTTTGATAATAGATCTTTTTCTCATTGCTAATATGCCAAGCTAAAAGAATTTGAAGTTAAAAGTTAGAACTAAATCTGTATCTAAAATAGTTGTTATTTTTACAGGCATATCACCAGTTGTTTCTGAACACAGAAAACAGATTGATGATTTGAAGAAATTTAAGAATGATTTTAGGGTAAGTGTTGTATTGACTTATGAATTGGAATTTTAAAATATAAACAATAAACCTTAAGGATTTTTATATCATCACTTTATAAAAGTACATTATGTATACACAGAAATATTGAACCATGTGTATAGAAAGCTAAACATTCTTTTTTTGTTTGTTTTTTTGAGTTGGAGTCTCACTCTGTCACCTAGGCTGGAGTACAGTCTTCAACCTGCTGGGCTCAGGTGACACTTCCGCCTCAGCCTTCCAAGTAGCTGTAACTACAGGCATGCACTACCATGTCCAGCTTATTTTTTGATTTATTTATTGTAGAGATGAGATCTCACCAAGTTGCCCAGGTTGGTCTTGAATCCCTGAGCTCAGGTAATCCTCTTGGCTTGGCCTCTCAAGAGTGCTGGAATTTCAGGCTTGAGCCACCACGCCCAGCCTGAAAGCTACATTCTTAAGGTTGACGTTGCCTGTCCTTAAAGTGGAATGACAAACCATGAGATTTGATAGCAACAGTTTAGGTATTGTTAAGTTCCTTTCGAATGAAAGAGAGTAAGTCACCATAATATAGCTTATTATTTGATGTTTGCTTGATTACTTCGTTCAGTGAGGCTAGGTTTTAGTAGAGTCAGGCCAAGTCATTTATTATCTGGCATGGTGAGTAGAAGGTATACTAGTCTCTTATACTCTGAGGGTGTTGCAGATACACACTTTGTGCACAAACTAATTGGTAGGCATCTTTCTGTAGTATTATTTCTGTCTTATGATGACTTTGCTGAACATCTCTCCTTGATTACTGTTTCATTCTTTCACACAGTATTTGCTGTAATATGCTATAGATATCAAGGTGGATTTTGAGACCAACTCGAGAAATTTTCCTGAAACTTAGCTTCTTATAGGGGGAAAAAATCTGAGTATCAGCCTTTAAAAAAAGTAATTGAATTTTTAAAAATCAGTGACTCAAGGGCAAAAGTAGTCTTTTCCCACCCTATCTTTTAGCTTTCTAAAAATTAATAATTTTTTTGCTAGTAGCTTCATTTTTAACTTATTGGCAACATTAAAAAAATTACATATTTCACATTTTAGCACATGCATCTAATGTTTCAATGGTATTAACAGTTGTTAATTTAAATTTTAATTTGTTAAGCAATAGTTAACATATACAAAGAATAATGAATGACCTTGTGCCCACTACACAGCTTAATAAGTCAAGCATTCCACCACAGTTAAACTCTTGTGTTCTTACCCTCTTCGGTTGCTTCTTCCTTTTCCCTTCCAGAAGGAAAGGTTTTTTTCCCATGCTATTGTTTATACTTACACTGTATGTGAATAGATACCTAAGCAATGGATGATATTTTCCATGGTCTTACATTTGCTGTGAGTGATGTCATGATGTAGATATTCTTGCCCATTTGGTATTTTTCCTTATTATTACTTTACAATCATTTAGTTTGCTCTTTTAGTACACTTGCACTGAATTTATGATGTGTGAAGGAAAGCCATGTGTACTTTAAGCTTATGAGTTAGCATATTTTTATGACAGCTTTTATCAGATGTAATTTGCATATATAATTTAACCATTTAAAGTGTACCAATCAGCGGTTTTTAGTATATTCACAGCACTGTACAGCCATCACCACGACTGCTTTTAAAACATTCATCACCCCCAAAGGAAACTCCATGTCCTTTAACAGTTGCTCCCCACTTGTCTCCAGCCTTCCACTCCCCTAAACCCCAGGCCTAAGCAACCCTAATCTGCTTTCTGTCTCTATAGGTTTTTCTGTTTTGGACATTTCATACAAGTGGAATCGTATACTATATGACCTTTATAACTGGCTTCTTTTATTTGCATGCTGTTTTCAAAGTTCATCCATGTTGGAACATTTATCAGCACTTCATCTCTTTATTGGGCTGAATAATATCCCATGTTATGGTTAATGCCATATTTTGTTCATTCATTCATCAGATGATGTCTGTTTGAGTTATTCTTTCTTTCTGACTATATGAATAATGCTGCTGTAAACATTAGTGTACAGTTTTTTTGTAGTCATATGTTTTCATTTCTCTTGTGTACCTACCTATGAGTGGAATTTTTAGGTCATATAGTAACTCTGTGTTTAACCTTTTGAGGAACTGCCAAGCTATTTGCCAAGGCAACTGCATTCCCACCAGCAGCGTACGAGTTCCTATTTCTCCACATCCTTGCCAACAGTTATTATTTTCTATGTTTTTATTATAGCCAACCTCATGGGTATGAAGTAGTAGCTCATTGTGATTTGTTGTGATTTTGATGGCTAATGATATTGAGCATTCTCTTTTGTGTTTATTGGCCATTCACATATCTTCTTTGGATTAATGTCTGTTCAAATCCTTAGTCCATTTGTAAAATTGATTTGTCTTTTTATGATTGGGTTATAAGAGTTCTTTATATATTCTGTGTTCAAGTCCCTTATCAGATATAGGGTTAGGATATTTTCTCCCAATCTTTTTACTTTCTTGTCCCTTGAGTCACAAAATTGTTTGATTTTGATAAGGTTCAGTTTCTCTGATTTCATTGTTGCTTGTGCTTTTGGAATCATGTTTAAGAAACCGTTGCCTAATCTATAGTCATGAAGATTTACTTGCCGGTTTTCTTCTAATACATTTAGGACTGTGATCCATTTTGAGCAAATTTTGAAAAATATATTATGTGAGGTAGTTTCAAATTCATTTTTTAAAATTAATTGTAATTTGTAGCTGGCACATAATAATGACACGTACTTATGGGGACCAGAATCTTTCATATGTGGATATTTGTAGTCACGATATTTGAAGCGAAAAGACTCTTCTTTTCCCCATAGAATTGTCCTCATGCACTTGTTGGAAGTCAACTGACTGCAAATGTGAAAGCTTATTACTGGGCTCCAAATTTTTCTCCATGGATCTCCTACTCTTACACCAGCATTATACTGTCTTGATTAGAATTCCCATATGTTAAAAGGCTGTACTTTTTTGCTTAATAGAAAACATTTTGACGATCCTGTTATTAGTTCATAACTTTCTATAAGCTTTCATTAATGCTTGGCTCCTAAATTCCAGGAAGGAATAGCATTAAAAGTGTATCTTTTGGGAGCCTGGGTAGTCAAATGTATTATTAAGTCTCTTATGAATAATTCTCTGATCCTGACATAAGCAAATGTCAAAAAGCAGAGAAACGACTTTTTAAAAATCCTTGAGGGCAAGCGTTACAGTTGTTCTCTTCAGATAAAATAATGTTACTTGCTTGTATTTTTTGCATATTTCCTATTTACCAGACACTACTTTTTTTTTTGATATTTTTATTTTTATTTTTTTATTTTTATTTTTATTTTTGAGTTGGAGTCTCACTCTGTCACCCAGACTGGAGTGCAGTGGCCACTCCCGGCCACCGCAGCCTTGATCTGCTGGGCTCCAGCGATCCTTCTACCTCAGCCTTCCAAGTAGCTGGAACTACAGGTGCGCGCTACCATGCCCGGCTGATTTTTTGATTTATTGTAGAGATGAGGTCTCGCTTGCCCAGGCGGGTCTCGAACCCGCGGGCTCAGGCATTCCACTCACCTCAGCCTCCCAAGGCGTGGGATTACAAGCTGAGCCACCGAGCCCGGCTCCAGACACTAGTTTTTAAAAATTTCCTTATTAAAGATGGTGGGGTACAATTTAGGGTTAGGTATACAAATGTTCATTATGCAGGCACTTTTGTTGATGAGGTGTGTCCTCTCCCCTGGCAGTTTCCTACTACTGCCAATCCCACCCACCCACCCCTGACAGTTTCCTGCTACTGCCAATCCCTTTCTTAGAGTTCCAGATACTGTTTTAAGTGCTTATGTGTTAAATCTTTTATTGTCTTATCATCCCTTTCAAACAGGTTCTGATTTTTAAAATTTTATATTCTCACCATTATACTAGTGAGAATCAAGCACTTTCTGTTATCCGCAGTATGTACGTTAGGAAACCGAGGCAAAGAGAAGTTAAATAATTTTCCCAGAGTTACATGGCTACTAAATAACAAGCCTGGCCATCTGGTGTTTAAGCTTCTAGCAGTGCTTTGAACAGTAAATAATGCATAGTGCATACTGTACTGTTCAGTAAATGAATCATCAAAGCCACCCTCATGACTTGCACATGGCCCTGAAATGCATTTGTTCACAAAAAAGTCTCTAGTTGATTGAGACAGAAATAGGGATACCTTGTGAGTTTGTTGGGTCCCCTCCCTCCACTGTTCCTTGAGAGCCATATGCAGGCTCCAATGTAGTTACTTTCATGGTGCTGGTAGCTTTATTTGTGTTAGAATTGCTAATAATTTGATCTGTTATGGGTTAATGGTGTAGAATTTAGAGGTAAATAGACCTGAGTTTGGACCTTGGCCTCCATACACCTTGTGTGCAACATTAGGGCATATTATCTACTTCCCCCAGTTATAGGACCTGCTTCATAGTGTTCCCATAAGAGTAAGGTGTTTAGCATAGTGCCTGGCACATGTACTCAGTACATGTTAATTCTTTTTTTTTTTTTTTTTTGAGTTGGAGTCTCACTCTGTCGCTCATACTAGAGTGCAGTGGCATGCTCCCGGCCATCGCAGCCTCCACCTGCTGGGCTCTGGCGATCCTTCTGCCTCAGCCTTGCAAGTAGCCAGAACTACAGGCGTGTGCTACCATACCTAGCTAATTTTTTATTTATTGTAGAAACGAGGTCTCGCCAAGTTGCCCGGGCGGGTCTCGAACCCACGGGGTCAGGCAATCCACTCACCTCGGCCTCCCAAAGCGCTGGGGTTACAGGCTGAGCCACCGAGCCCAGCTACGTGTTAATTCTTATTACTAAAATATAGATTACCCAACATGTATTGGTTATCAACATTTGCTTGTTCTGTGAGTCATGTAAGAATTGCAGGTTCCTCTTAGGTTTAGTATACTGCAGAGAGGAAATATAGCAGAATACTTACTTACAAGCATGAATTGCACCTTAGTTTCCCCATGGATTTGCCATTTGTTAGATGACAATAATAGTAGCTACATCAGATGGGATCCTTGTAAAGACCAAGTGAATGAGTCTGTATATAGTTTAGAGCAGTATCTAACACACAGTAAGTACTATAGATACGTTTGCCATTATTAGAATAATAGCAGCACCAGAAGTCTAATTTTTAGCCTTCACTCAAGGACCGTTATGATAAACTCTGAACGTCTTTTGCAGTGTACAGTTGGTCTATTATGGATTTTTAACAAATGCAGGTTTAAGTTGTGATCTCTGTTGTGACTTAAATTACCACTGGGCCCAAGTAAATGCTCTTACTCCCATTTGCCCTCAGCTGCTTGAGGACTCTCTAGCTGTAGTGGTGATGCAGTGAAGCTTGAGATGCTTCCGAATTGTACAGTGCTATTTCTTATGACACCAAGGGCCTCAGTAGTGAAGCATTGGAACTGGTTTGCCGGTGCAGAGGCTGAAGTGTACCACCTCGTCTCTGTCCAGCCTTGAGGCACAACCCCTTTGGCTTGTGGGTTTCTCTTTAGCTTATTCTCCCCACCTGGGGCTGCTGCTTTGTCTTTTCTCATTTCCATTTTCGCTGTTGCTTCTTGCTGTTTTCCTTCTCTTTTTCTTGCCATTTCCTTCAGCTGTCCCTGTTGTCTTTCTTTTGTGGAGGATGGCATCTTAAATCACTTTCAACCAGTGGTAGCATTTATTTCTTCTTGCCTATAAACTAAAAAACCCCATTACTGATTTCACTGTTTGTCTTGTGCTCTGCTTGATGGTCTTTGGTTTTGCAGTCTCTTTACTTATAGTTTAGGTCTAACTGGTCAACATGCCTATCAGGTCTCACTCTGAAACTACCTGCTTCTGACCTTCCATTGCGCTAGACCCAGGCAGGGCTTAGTCTAGCCTCCTTGATGGTCTCTCCACACCATCACTTGGCTTCCTCCAGTGCATTTCCCACAGAGCTGCTGTGCTCATCTTTCTGAACTATAAACCTGCTCAGTACTATACCTTGGTTAGAATTCCTCAATGGCTTCCCATTACCCTGAGACTGAAAAGCCAGAGTCCTTAACATGGCTTTTAAGTTCCTTTATCATTTCATTTTTCTTAGGCATGTTTATCTTTTCTTCAGTCACTCATGCATGTGTGCCCCACCTCTGCTCCAGCCACTGATGCTTTTCTGTTTTGTGATGGAGCCATCTTTTCCCTTTTCTTTGGATTTGTAAACATAATGTTTTTCTGTTTTTGTTTTTAAGTTTTCAAAAAACAAAGTTTATTTAGAAAGTAAATGAGATCTCAATAGGTGTAGTGCATCAAATGGAGAGTTCTTTGAAGGTAGCTGAAATTTAAACATGTAAGAATAAATACACAATTTTTTATAAATAAAAAAAGAAAGTAAAAGACAGAGAGGATATTTACCTCCCCAAGGTAGGGGAGGGGGTTGTGGGTTTTTGGGGGTTTTTTTTCTTTTTCTTCTTCCAAACACCTGTCCTAAACTTCTTTCACAACTTAGACTGGTGGACACTTCTATCAAGAAGCTTTCCCTTTCTGTAGGTTGCTTTTTCTAAAGGATGTCATAACATTCACTGCATTTTGTTGTTAAGTATTTAATCTCATTTAGGTGGCAAATATAGGAGGATAAGGAACTACTCCATATTTTCCATACCCAGCAGGCACAGTTTCTAACACGTGGTAGACTCAGTAAATATTGAACTTTTGAGGCTAGGGTATTTGAGTGCTTTGATAACTAGGATTTGTTGTATAGATATTCTATCATTGTTGCTTTTTTATAAAAACATTGTTCTTAACGATGAAAAAAGCCTTCTTCAAAATGTTTCACACCTACAGATATTATTACTTTGCACGTGCTCATGGCAAAAATTGATTACTAGAGTTATTTAAGATATGTAAGTATAATTATTTCCTTTATTTAGTTACAGCCAAGTTCTACTTCTGAATCTATGGATCAACTACTAAACAAAAATAGAGAGGGAGAAAAATCAAGAGATTTAATCAAAGACAAAATTGAACCAAGTGCTAAGGATTCTTTCATTGAAAATAGCAGCAGCAACTGTACCAGTGGCAGCAGCAAGCCGAATAGCCCCAGCATTTCCCCTTCAATACTTAGCAACACGGAGCACAAGAGGGGACCGGAAGTCACATCCCAAGGAGTTCAGACTTCCAGTCCATCATGTAAACAAGAGAAAGATGATAAGGAAGAGAAGAAAGACGCAGCTGAGTAAGTAAACCTGGAACTTAGAAGAAAACATACTGTTACTCAATTAACTTTTTTTAAAGGTATTCAGGTCCTTAAAACTCAAGAATCTATCTGGATATATAGACTGCTTTATAAGTAGCCCTGCATTTTTACAAACAACTGTCTAAACAAGTGGCACCTTAGGTAAATTAAGTTATTAATTATATACCCTGCCCTACTCTTCCCTCCTCCCCCATTTTTGCCTTCCAGGGCAAGAACAAAACCCAAAAAGCTAGACATAAATTAAGAAAGGTTTTTCTGTAAATGTATAGGAGTTTAAAATTTACCAATTTTTGGGACCTATGTTTCCTGGATTCCAGTCAGTAGTCACTCCTGCTGTGCTGCTTGGACTAAAAAACTGCTCCTGTCAAGAAGAGAGAGAAGCACTTAGTGCCCCTGCTTCGAATTCAGAGTGCTTCACATGAGGAATAGTGTTTTAGTTAATGTTTAGATTTGTTAAAATAGACTTAATTCTGCACATATATTAATGCTGTCAATTAAATGGACTTTTGTCTGCTAACTTCAAAACCACCATATGTGTTCTGGGTACCAAACAACCCAGTTACAGCTGAACTTTTGGAAGGCCACTTATTGTTAAATTGGGAACTGCTTATTCTTGATTTGCGGCAAAATTTGTTATTAGTGCCATGATTTTCCCCCAGATACATTATGGAAAAAATACCTCCACATAAAAATTGCTCCATGCTAGAAAATTGGTATATTATGGATTGCTTTTAAGGATATTTTATAAGGGGCTACTGTGTTTTCTGTTCAAGTATTTATTGATTTATTTTGAGAGAATTGGTTGTATATTACTTAAACTTTTAAAAAATATATCCTTTTATGGCCAATTTCTTTATGAGATTAAGGAATAAGCAATATAAGTTTGTCTGTTTTAATAAAGACCATTAGTGAAATTCTTGAGAATAGCTTAAATCTAACATATGTTTAGCAGTTTTTAAAAAATTGTCAGGTATGGAACATTTTAGAGAACCAGAAGTTCCATGTAGATTTCACTGGTCTTTATATTTTCTTAGGCAAGTGAGGAAATCAACATTGAATCCCAACGCAAAGGAGTTCAACCCACGTTCCTTCGCTCAGGTAAGTTTATTTCTTTCTTTGAGGTTATCTAGTCTCCCCAAAAATAAATTCATTATAATGTAAATAGTTGTTATATTGCTTTGAAATAATGACAAGGGAAATGTATTCCCTTTCTTTAAACTATCTCTAGATTATTTACAATCCCTAATATAAATCTTTAAATCATCTCTAGATTACCTAAATATTGTATTGTAAGTAATCCAGAGATGATTTAAAGCAGTGGTCCCCAACCCAGGGCCGCAGAGTAGTACCAGTCTGTGGCCTGTTAGGAACCGGGCCGCACAGCTGGAGGTGAACAGTGGTGGAGCAAGCTTTGCCTCCTGTCAGATCAGCGGTGATAGATTCTCATAGGAGCGGGAACCCTATTGTGAACTGCGCATGCGAAGGATCTAGGTTGCGTGTTCCTTATGAGAATCTGATGCCTGATGATCCCCCCTCCCTCATCCGTGGAATAATTGTCTTCCATGAAACAGTCCCTGTTGCCAAAAAGATTCGGAACTGCTGATTTAAAAAATATATTGGATGATGTGCTCGGGTTACATGCAAGCACTGCACCATTTTATTTAAGAGACTTGAGCATCTGAAGATTTTGGTATCTGCAGGATGTCCTGGAGCTAATCTACTACAGAAAAGGGACAACTGTACTGTTGTTATTCTACTGAATCCTCATGAACAGCTGTCCCCAACATTTCTGGCATCAGGAGCCAGTTTCAAGGAAGACAGTTTTTCCATGGACTGGAGGGTGGAAGGGAGGAATCATCAGGCATTAATTAGATTCTCATAAGAGGCATGCAACCCAGATCCCTCCCATGTGTATAATGGGGTTCCCGCTCCTGGGAGAATCTAATGCAGCTGCTGATCTGACAGGAGACAGAGCTCCGCTTGCCCGCCGATCACCTCCTGCTATGCAGCTGTGCTCCTAACCTGTGTTCCTAACCAGTCAGCTGCCTGGACGCTGGGGACCCCTGCTTAAGAAGATAGATTTATTTTTTAATTTTTAAAAACACCATTACCTGTTGCTTAAAAAAAATCACTGCCACTATTTTTTCTTTTTTTTTTTTTGAGTTGGAGTCTCACTCTATCGCCCAGGCTGGAGTGCAGTGGCACGCTCACAGCCACCACAGCCTCGACCTGCTGGACTCAGGAGAGCCTTCCACTTCAGCCTTCCAAGTAGCAGAACTATAGGCATGCTCTCCACACCCAGCTAATTTTTTAAAAAAATTTATTGTAGAGATGAGGTCTCACCGAGTTCCCGGGGCTGATCTCGAACCTGTGGGCTCAGGCAATCCACTAGCCTCAGCCTCCCAAAGTACTGGAACTACAGGCTGAGCCACTAAACCTGGCCACTGTTTTTAATACTATATTTTAATTGTCACAGTTTACTTTTAAGTTTCTACCAGAGCATTTTTTCTCTTATTTTAAATGTGAAAATTTATTTTTTTGTGTGTGTTTTTTTTAAATAAAAGAGATGAGTTGAAAGCAAGTTAAAATTGGAAAGACTGGGAAAATTGTCTTGAAGTTGTAATAATAGTTAACTTGCTGCCTTGAAATAGTTGAATTGTATCTTTGTTTTTGTAGCCAAAGCCTTCTACAACCCCAACTTCGCCTCGGCCTCAAGCACAACCTAGCCCATCTATGGTGGGTCATCAACAACCAACTCCAGTTTATACTCAACCTGTTTGTTTTGCACCAAATATGATGTATCCAGTCCCAGTGAGCCCAGGCGTGCAAGTAAGTTAGCATCTGATGTTCACTTAGCCTCCGTAGTTGTTTATATTTGACATCAAGTACTCTTTAAGTCTGTGGTGGTGTTTGAGGGTATGATGGTTGCAGAAGTATTTGAAAGAGGAAAGTATGCAGTGGTTTGGTATGTTAAGGATAAGGACCCAAGTGTGAGAGTGTTTTCTAGTGAGAAAGATGAGATTTACTGTAGTTTGGGGTTTGTCCTTTTAGCTGTGGGTACGATTTTATTTTTTAATGACTCATAGAGAATCAGGAAATTTCCTCATACATAGCTCTTTAACAATATAAAACTAAGAATGATAAAATATCTTCTTATTATCATTAATAGCCTAATGTTAATATTTTTTTAATTCTCTCAAGCCTTTGTACCCAATACCCATGACGCCCATGCCAGTGAATCAAGCCAAGACATATAGAGCAGGTAAAGGTGAGAATAATCCTGCCTGTGTTTGCTTATAGTTTGCATGCTGCATGAATTAAGTAACTCAGTTTATAATGAATAAATAGTCATGGTTCAAACTTCGACCTTTGATGAGGCTTTTGTAGGCTTTGTTTTGTTTTTTTATTTTTGAGACAAGATCCAGGTTGGAGTGCAGTGGCACGGTCACGGCTCACAGCAGCCACAAACTTCTGGGCTCAACTGATCTGCTGCCTCAACCTCCTGGGTAGCTGAGACTATAGGCATGCACCTCACGCCCAGCTGATTTTTCTATTTTTTGTGGAGACTGGGTCTTCCTTTGTTGCCCAGGCTGATCTCGAACTCTTGGCTTCAAGTGATCCTCCTGTCTCAACCTCCCAAACATCTGGCATTGCAGGCGTGAGCCACCACACTTGGCTTGCCTTGGCTTTTGATGATCAACATTATGTAAGTTATTAAGATGGATTTTTATTAATGAAAACAGGAGAGGAGAAATGTTGATCAGTTGTGATTATTCAGTGTCCTTTTCTAAAAGAATAATTGACTGAATGTGGTGGCATGCACCTATAATCCCACCTACTCAGGAGGCTGAAACAGAAGGATTGCTTGAGTCTAGGAGTTTGAAACTAGCCTGGGCAAACATAGTGAGATCCTGTCTCAACAACAAAATAAAGAATAAGTGAATTCTGAAGTTTTCAGTCTGAAATTTGAATTTAAATTTGAAGTTGTTACTAGATTATTGACCTTATTTTACACTAACTTACAATTATTTCCCCAAAGCCAGAATTTCTTTTCAATCAGAGGGGTAACTCACTTTAAACATCAATGTCAGAATTCTATTAAGAGGGCTGTTTCCTCATCTTTAAAGCAAGGAATTTGTATAATCAGTTATATAAACCAGTATTCTATTCTTATATGGTTAAAGGTCTTTCATAGGGAAAAAAAACCAACACATCTTTGTTTTAAAAGGAAAATTTTTTTTTTTTTTTAAGTTGGAGGCTCTTACTCTGTCTCCCAGGCTGGAATGCAGTGGCACCCTCAAGGCCACCTCAGCCTTCCAAGTAGCTGGAACTATAGGCAGGCACCACCACGCCCGGCTTATTTTTTGTACAGATGAGGTCTCGCCAAGTTGTGCAGGCTGATCTCGAACCCGTGGGCTCAGGCAATCCTCTCACCTTGGCCTCCCAAACTGCTGGATTATAGGCATGAACCACTGTGCCTGGCCTAAAAGGAAATCTTTTAATGTTGGAAAATGCTAACGGATCCTTTTTTTGCCAACCAGTTTATTTAGGGCAATTATTTGTTATTTCATTGAGCAGTTATAGAAAGCAAAATGATTAATACAGAAAAGACATTTCTCAGTGCCCAGTAATTACCCTCTGATGTAAAACTTTTAAGTTTTCTTTTTTTTTTTTGAATTTGAGTCTCACTCTGTCGCCCAGACTGGAGTGCAGTAGCCACTCCCAGCCACTGCAGCCTCGACCTGCTGGGCTCCGGCGATCCTTCCGCCTCAGCCTTCCAAGTAGCTGGAACTACAGGCACACACTACCATGCCCTGCTAATTTTTTGATTTATTGTAGAGATGAGGTCTCGCCAAGTTGCCCAGGTGGGTCTCGAACCCGCGGGCTCAGGCAATCCACTCACCTCAGCTTCCCAAGGTGCGGGATTACAGGCTGAGCCACCGAGCCCGGCTTAAGTTTTCTTAAATGAATAAGATTCTTCAATGTTGGGAGTAATCGTGATTTCATGGATAACTAAAAAGAATAGGTATGACTTCTCCTTTTTTGGGCCTTAGAACACTTGACCCTATTGGAAAAAACACTACCTTAGTTAATGTAAAGTAATCTAAGTTATAGTGATTAATCTTATTTTGAGGGCCTGGAAAAATTCAGAGAAGAAAGGTTTTTTTGGTGTGCTTTTTTAATGCAATATTCAAGGTTACTGTTTTCAGTGATTACGTAAAACAATGCAGTGGGAACATTCTTATGTTAAAATGTAAAATATTATTGCAGTAACAGCATGACAGTTTGGCTCTCTGATGTGAGAGATGCAGTCTAACTTCAAGAGGCACTGTTATTTTAACAGATGGATAGGAATTATATTTTAGCCAGTTCTATAGAGGAGTTTCTAATAAGACAGACTAGGCATACTATCAAGAATATCAGCTATAGCTGGGCTCGGTGGATCAGCCTGTAATTCTGTGCTTTGGGAGGCTGAGGTGAGTGGATTGCCTGAGTCCGCGGGTTCGAGACCTGCCTGGGCAACTTGGTAAGACCTCATTTCTACAATAAATAAAAAAGTCAGCCAGGCGTTGTAGCGCGTGCCTGTAATTCCGGCTACTCAGAAGGCTGAGGCGGAAGGATCGATGGAGCCCAGCAGGTCGAGGCTGCGGTGGCCAGGAGCGGCCACTGCACTCCAGTCTGGGCGACAGAGACAGACTCCAACTGAAAAAAAAAAAGAATATCAGCTATGTACATGTGCTGTGCTAAGAAGATGGAAAGTAGCCAGGCACAGTGGCTTACGCCTATAATCCCAGTACTTTGGGTGGTGGAGGTGAGAGGATTGCGAGTCCGGGGGTTTGAAACCAGCCTGGGGATCTTGGCGAGACCTCATCCCTACAATAAATCAAGACAGGCATGGTAGCACATGCCTGTAGTTCCACCTACTTGGAAGGCTGAGGTAGAAGAATCACCTGAGCCCAGGAGGTTGAAGTTGCAGTGGCCATGAGCATGCTACTCTACTCAAGCCTGGGCAACAGAGTGAGACTCCAACTCCAAAAAAAAAAAATGAAAGAAGATGGAAAGTAATGAGGTATTTGCTTCATCCGTCATTTAGATTTTATGATAATCAGCTGGACACGCTGGCTTACTCCTGTAATCCCAGCACTTGAGGAAGTGAAGGAAAGAAGATTGCCTGAGCCCAGTGGTTCGATACCACCCTGGGCAACTTAGCAAGACTTCATCTCTACTATAAATCAAAAAGTTAACCAGGCATGGTGTTACACGCCTGTAGTTCCAGCTACTTGGAAGGCTGAGGCAGTAGGATCACCTGAGCCTACCAGGTCGAGGCTGCGGTGGCTATGAGCATGCCACTGCATTCCAGCCTAGGTGGCAGAGTGAGACTCCAACTCAAAAAAAAAAAAAAAGATTTTATGATTATCAAGATTTTGCCATATTTACTGTATATGTAATTTTACTTTACTGAAGTATTGAAAAAATCTCAGTCATGCTGTTTAATTCCTGCGTACTTGGTATATATCTTTTTTTTTTTGGTAACCAGATTGCTGTTATATAAAATAGATTTATACTATAGTAATTTCTGGCTGGGTGCAGTCGCTTACGCTCATATTCCCCAGCACTGTGGGAGGCCAAGGTGGGAGGATTGCTTGAGCCTAGGAGTTTGAGACCAGTCTAGGCAACATAGCCCTTGTCTTTACATTAAAAAAAAAAAGGGTATTAGTGGGCACCTGTAGTCCCCAGCTACTTAGGAGCCTGAGGTGGAAGGACTGCCTGAACCCAGGAGTTTGAGGCGGTGGTAAGCCGTGATTATACCACTGTACACCAGCCTGGGAGAGTGAGACCCCCAACTCAAAAATAAATAAATAAAAATAAATAAAATTGTAATTTCTTGGTAACAATACATAATAAAATTACCCTGGTTGAGTCAAGAATATATTCTTGTAATTAGTTTGTTTTGAATGTGGATCCAAATAAGATCTACACACTGTTAAATTTATTACGTCTTTTTTGTCGTTCCCCTGCCATTTTTTCCCCCCAGTGAAGTTTTGGGCAGAAACCAGCTGTTACATAGTAGGTCCCACATTCTAGATCTTTTGGTTTTCTTCTTGGACTCTCATTTATTACATTCAGGTTCAACTCTTGAGGGGGATATTAAGCAGTTATTACATGGTTCTGTGTGCTCTGTATTTTACCATGTCACAAGACACACAATATCCGGTCTTGCTTTTAGTTAGGGTAAGATTGATTAAGGGTTCAAGTGGTGATACCTCAGTTCCCCACCTCCACCTCTCCATTATAAAGTTTTCTGTTCATCTTTTGTCTAACAAATTGTTGATTTAATGCATAGCATTTTTTCTTTATTAGGCCTATGGTTCTCAAATTTTTGGGTATATCATAATCACTTGGGAAGCGCTTGTTAAAAACAAATTGCTTGATCCCATCTCTAGAGTTTTTTTGATTCATTAGATTTATGACATAGCCTGAGAATTTACATTTCTAGTACATTTTATAGAACCAGTTTCCAGGTAATGCTGATGTTCTAGAACGTACTTTGAAAACCACTGCAATTAGGGATTTGAAAGTGGTAATTTCTGAATTCTTAGCATTTCTTCTCCATTTATTATTCTTTTCAACTCTATTTTATTATCTGGAAATACTAGATTGTACAGGAAAAGCAGGATAAATTCTTAATTCTTTCCAATTTTTTGAGTGAGGGGTTGGTGCCTGCTGGGCTCCAGCAATTCTTCCGCCTCAGCCTTCCAAGTAGCTGGAACTACGGGTGAGCGCTACTGCGCCTGGCTAATTTTTTTGTTATTTTTTATAGAGATGAGGTCTTGCCAAGTTGCCTGGGCTGGTCTCAAACCTGTGGGCTCATGCAGTCCACTTGCCTCAGCCTCCCAAAGCACTGGAATTATAGGCTGACCCACCAAGCCCAGCCGGGAATATTAAAAAAAAAAAAAATTCAGAGGCACAGTGGCTCATGCCTATAATCCCAGCGCTTTGGGAGGCCAAGGTGAGAGAATTGCCTGAGCCCAAGGGTTTGAGACCAACCTGGGCAACTTGGCGAGACCTCATCTCTACAATAAATCAAAAAATTAGCTGGGCTTGGTGGTGTGTGCCTGTAGTTCTGGCTACTGGAAGACTGAGGTGGAAGGATCGCCTGAGCCTAGCAGGTCGAACCTGTGGTGGCCATGAGCGTGCCACTGCCCTCCAGCCTGGGTGACAGAGTGAGACTCCAACTCAAAAAAAAAAAAAATTCAGAAATTCATATTGATATTTCCAATTCAAGTTAACATTGTAAGATTTTTACTATGATTTTATGCTTGGATCACTTATTCTCATACACTGAAAGTTTGGTTACTAAAAATAGTAAGTGTATTATAATGTTACATAACAAGTTATCACAAAGCTTAGCTGTCTAAAACAACATTTATTATTTTGCATGGTTTCTGAAGGTCAGAAATCCAGGAACAGCTTAGATGAGTGGTTTCTGCCTCAAAGTCTCTTAGGATGTTGCTCACAATGTTGGCTAGGATTGCAGTTACCTGAAGGGTGAACTGGTGCTGGAGGCTATGCACCCACATTCAAAGCTTCTTTAGGTTCCTTTCCACATGGGCTTCTCCACAGCACTAGTCACGGCATGGCAGCTGGCTTCTCACAAAATGAATATTTAGAAGGGAATAGTTCTAAATGGAAACTGCAGTGTTTCAGGTGTTTTGCAACCTAATCTTAGAAATGGCATATTGTCAGTTCTGCTTTCTGATCTTGGCCAAGTATAGTGACCCTGGTACGGTGTGGGAGGAGACTGAAAACCAGGAATTCGATCACTGGGGACCATTTTAGAGGCCTGCTTATTTACAGGTGTGAGCCACTGTGCTTGGCTTTATTTTCTTATTTTTAAAAATAGCTTTATTTAGACATAATTCACATGCATTCACCCATTTGAAGTATACAGTTGTTGGTGTAGTCTTAGAGTTGGGCAGCCATCACCACAGTCAATTTTAGAAACATTTTATCAGCCCCAAAAGAAACCTTGTACCCATTAGCAGTCGCTCCCCTTCCCTCCCCTCTTTCCCCTTCCACTATCTACTGCAGGCTCAGGAATTCACTTACTTTCTCTGTAGATTTGCCTATTTTGTAATAATGGTAATCACACCATAGGTAGCCTTTTGTGACTGGCTTCTTTCACTAAGCGTGTTCTCAAGGTTAATCTGTGTTGTAGCATGTAGCAAGACTTCTTTCTTTTTTATGGCTGAATAATATTCTATAGTATGAATATACCACGTGTCTATCATCAGTTGATGAACATTTGGATTGTTTCCTTCTTTTGACTATGAGTAATGCTGCTATGAACATTAGTGTACATGTTTCCATGTGGACTTAAGTTGTTTTTTTTTTTTTGAGTTGGAGTTTCACTCTTGTTACCCAGGCTGGAGTACAGTGGTATGCTCATGGCTACTGCAGCCTTGATCTGCTGGGCTTAGGTGATCCTTCCACGTCAGGCGATCCTTCCACCTCAGCCTTCCAAGTAGCTGGAACTACAAATGCATACCACCTCGCCCAGCTACTGTTTTTGGTGATTTATTGTAGAGACAAGGTCTCACCAAGTTGCCCAGGCTGGTCGTGAACCCCCGGGCTCAGGCAGTCCTCTCGCCTTGACCTCCCAAAGTGCTGGGATTACTGGGATTACAGGCTGAGCCATCCATGCCCACCAGACTTAGGTTTTCATTTCTATTGAAGTGGAATTGCTGTGTTGGACCACTTTCTATTTATTCCTACCAGTAATGTACAAGTGTTCAGATTTCTACACATCCTCACCAATTCTTGATACTGTCTTTGCTTTAGGCTATGTCCATCTGTTCTAAATGACTGTCTAAAAGTTTTAAACCCATTTTTTTATTATATAACTTGCATACAATAAAGTATATTCCTTTTATGTTTACATTTTGATGAGTTTTGACAAATGTGTTTACTCCTGTAAACACTGCCTCATTAGGGGAGATCTTAGACATTGTGCCTGTGCCTCTTCTTCCTCATACTGTACTTCAATTCCACTACCTCCAGGTAACCACTGATCTGTATTTTATTGCTGTAGCTTAGAGTTGTGCTTTCTAGATTTAAAAAAACAAATGAAATTATACAGCATGTAATTTTTTTGTATGACTTAAACAGCATAGTAATTTGAGACTATTTCATTTTATCACCTGTATCAGCATGTTCCTTTTTGTTGTTGGATAGATAGCATTTCACTTTAAGATCATATCGCAATTAATTTACTCAATACTAGGTGATAGACGTTGGGTTATTGCCAGCTTTTGGCAGTATGAGTGAATCTGCCGCAAGCATTTGTGTACAAAGTATTTGTATGTTCATTTCTCTTAGTTAAATATCTACGTATGGTAAGTTTATGTTTTAATAAAACTGGCAGACTTTTCCAAAGCGATCTTATCACTTTATATTCCAGCTGATCAGCTATGTAAGAGAGTTCCAGGTTCTCCACATCCTTGTCAACACTTGGTGTATTTTCCATCTTTTTAATTTTAGCAGTTCTTATGAATGTGTTACAGTACTTTGTTGTGATTTTAAATGTGCATTTAAATATATTTAAAATCTGATGCACTTCTAATCTGATGGTGACTGATTAGGAGCATGTTTTCATGTTTTTTGCCTGTTTGTCAATCCTTTTTTTTTTTTTAGTAAATTGTTCAAATCTTTTCCCATTTTTGAAATTGTGTTTCTTTTTGTACTATGAATTTTATCATTTATTTATGTATTCTGTTTGCAAGTCTTTTCTCAGATAAAAGGCATTGTGAATATTTTCTAACATGGTAACATATAAAACAGTCACTGGCATGTGTTACAGATTTATTGATACTTGTTATGCAGTAGTAATTTATTTGACATTTTCCACCTGGTGTTTTTCTCTTCTAGCAGACAATGTAGTCTAGTTTTCTTACTCCTTCTTTAATAATAGGTAATTTATTGTCCAGTCTGTTTGAAGCTGTTGTGAAAGGGCGTACTCGTGATTCCTGAAAACCACTTCTCAATTGGTTGATCATATTTCAGTAAATATTCCATCTCTTTATTTGCTTTTTCATGCAATTTGAATGGAAAACTTCAAGGAAACATACATTTTTTAAAAATTTGCACCAGCACAAGTTTATCTTACATAATCACCAGCAGTTTCTTTATGTCCCCTGAGAGGGGACATCCACGTGCAAAGGGTTAAAGTTATGCTTTTTTATAAGTCATAAGAAGGTTTTATCTGTCCCAGGTTAGGAATAATTTTGTGTTCTTCTAGACTTTTAATAGTTTTAGTTTTTATGGTTAGGTGTATGATTGATTTCGGGTTAGTAGGGCATGAAGTAAAGGTTGAGATTCATTTTCTCTCCCATAAATGTATATATAATTTTTCTGGCACCAGTCTCTATTTTCCCTGTGAAATTTTCTTGATGCCCTTACAGAATTTAGTTGACCTTGTTTGTGTGTTTGGTGGGAGGGGTCTATTGTAAACTTGTTGTATTGATCTTTGTATCTGTACTCATGCCAGTTATCACTTTCTTGATTATTGTTCCTTTTTAATAAATCTTAAAGTCAGTTCATATGAGCCTCCCAGATTTATTCTTCTTTGTCAAAACTGTTTTGGTTATTCTAGGTCTTTGCATTTTCATAGTTTAGAATCAACTTGGGATCATGCTTTGAATTTGTATGTCAGTTTTCAGAATATCCTAACAATGTAGAATCTTCATTGATTTCATTATATATCTCCATTTATTTGAGCCTTTAATTTCATCTTTGTAGTTTTTATTGTATTGATTTTGTGTGTATCTTAAGAATGTATACCTTAATATGGCATCGCTTACACTGTTGTGATTGATGTTTTTAAAGATTTTAGTGTTTCTTTAATAGTACACAGAAAAGCACTTGATTTTGAATATTGACCTTGTATCTTGCCGTATTGGTAAACCCACTTACTGTTTCTGGTAGTCCCTTTTGGATTTGCTTAGAATTTTCTTTGTAAACACTCATGATCCAGTCACTGTATCTGTCTTTTCCTTGCCTTACTGTTCTGGCCAGGTCTTCCAGTGCATTACTGAATGAATTATAATGAGATCTTGCCGTGTTCTCATTCTTAGGGTGAAGTATAAAGGACATTACTATTAAGCATAGTGTTAGGTGTGACTTCAGTTCCTAATTTGCAGAGGCATGTTTTTTAAGTTATGAATGGTTGTTGAACTATGCCAATTACTTTTTCGTTATCCATTAAGAATATCAAATGTTTGCCTGAGCCCGTGGGTTCGAGACCCGCCTGGGCAGGCGAGACCTTGTCTCTATAATAAATCAAAAAATTAGCCGGGCATGGTAGCGCGTGCCTGTAGTTCCAGCTACTTGGAAGGCTGAGGCGGAAGGATCGCCGGAGCCCAGCAGGTCGAGGCTGTGGTGGCCAGGAGCGGCCACTGTACTCCAGTCTGGGCGACTGAGTGAGACTCCAACTCAAAAAAATAAAATAAAATAAAATAAGAATATCAAATGTTTTCTCTGTTTTACTCTGTTATTTAAAGGTTACATCAATTGATTTTTGAATATTGAACCATCCTCTTATATTCCTGAGATCCCACACAGTCATGGGGTAGTATCCTTTTTATATATTCCTGAATTTGATTTGATAATATTTTATTAAGGGGGCTTTTATATGTATTCATGAGCAGGTATTGGTCTATAATTTTCTTGGCTTGTAATACTCTCATAAGGTTTTGGTATCAAATTAATAATGGACATTTCCTCTAACTTTCAATTTAGCAGCATAAAGTTCATAATATCCCCCTTGTCTTTGTAATGTCTGTAGGATCTGTGGTGATATTTTCTTTTCTTTTTTTTATTTTCTTTTTTTTTTGAGTTGGAGTCTCACTCTGTCGCCCAGACTGGAGTGCAGTGGCTGCTCCCGGCCACCGCAGCCTCGACCGACTGGGCTCCAGTGATCCTTCCGCCTCAGCCTTCCAAGTAGCTGGATTTACAGGCGCGCGCTACCACGTCCGGCTGATTTTTTGATTTATTGTAGAGATGAGGTCTCGCTTGCCCAGGCGGGTCTCGAACCCGCAGGCTCAGGCAATCCACTCACCTCAGCCTCCCAAAGGCGTGGGATTACAGGCTGATCCACCAAGCCTGGCTGATAA